>JAENPR010001455.1:0-152298 GCA_018135685.1 Themeda triandra | reverse complement strand
GAGTGTTTTCAGAGACGGTCCTTTGCCCGTGACTTTTTTTTTTCTTTTCAACTCGTGCTTAGCACGTTGCTTATTAAGAGAAGAGGGATTAAAAGTCATTACATTCCGGCGGTGTCTTTGGCGAGATGTCTTAGGCACCGGCGGACGACGCACATACACAAGGCGCCGGCTCGACGGCGGAGCTTCGAGGGTTGTAGTCCTAGGCGTGCACTAATTTGCTCAAATAAACAAAAGGGCAAGCTCCTAATGCCAGCCAACTGCGGCCAGCAGTGGCGCGAGCACCCTGAACCCCGCGGCGACCCAGGCGCCCGCCTCCTCACGGATCCGATCGACGATGTAAACCGTCGTGGCCTCTGTCCCCTGGAACGTCCGCCTGTTGCGTTCCTTCCAAACCAACCAGGAGACCAGGAGCACCAGGGAGTCGAAGCCTTTTCGAAGTTCACTTGGAAAGAGTCTCCGGCTGCACAACTACCAGTCGTCCAGGCGGTCGTCAGACGAAGGAGCGAGGTGCCTGAGTCCGCCCACAGCGAGGATGCGGCTCCAGACCTCCCTGATGAAGACGCAAGCCGCGAGGAGGTGGTGAAACCCTTCCGGTTCCTGGAGACAAAGCACGCAAGCATCGTCCTGCTGTAGGCCGTGGCGTTTGCGGCGTTCCGCCGTCCACAGCCGCCCATGAAGCGCAGTCCAGAAGAAGAGCTTAACCTTTGGCGGGGCGGACGCTTTCCAAAGCTCCTTGACTATGCATGTGATATTTGCTGACACACGGATGGTTAAGGCACCCGTCTGTGTTATGTAAATAAAAGAAGGCAAACATAACAAGCTGAACGGTTGGCACTGGAGATGAAACAAAGACGTATCTCGTGGACATCGATGGCCACTGAGACGCCGAGTGGTAGGATGGGATGGTCCGTCCCCCGCAACGAAGCGAACAGCAGGAGGATCAAGTGTCCGTTGCCAGAGTAGGGGAGGCTGCAGATGTAGCACGGCGATCGAGCAGGGAGAGCACTACATATTAGACATAAAGCAATAAAACAATTAAGCAAGAGCGTACCATATAATTAAAGTCGGTCACAGCAAAGCAACTATTATTAATTACTTCTAATAACAAAATTGCTAATAAATTAAAGCCGTTGTTTCTGAAAGTATAACACATGGGAGTAAAAATATTAATACAACAAAATAAGTGAGTTGTACGGCATATGGCCCCAGCAATTGCAGGGGAAACCCTGCATTTGAAATGAAGTGGCATTATGACTGAAGGATTTGCCATCTGATTAGTGCAGAGGCAACATGGAAGATAGCAGCAGGGTGTGAATGCGTGATATGAAAATAGAGTCCCAATAATTCAGCACCGTCTTCTACTCCTGTGCCTCCTCTCTTGGCCTACAGTGTCAGCGCGCCGACAGCATGTTTACCAGTGAGTACTCAGTACACGCACAACGAAACCTACTGTAAGTAGAAACAAAAGCATGTAATAGATCCGTACGATGTTTTCCATACCTATACTCGTGCCCCAATTCGAGAAAGACAAATTCTGGGTGACTCGGATGTTCGTCGACTGCTTCCTGGAAGACCTTTTTGACCAACTCAGGCATCTCTTCGGCTTTGTTTAGCAGAGAGATCAACGCATCCTCGGACATGCTCCGGAACACATCCTCGGACATGCTCAGCAACGCATCTGTTCCGCTGCTATCAATATAGCAAGCCGTCCCTACCAATATTTTCTTGAGTTTCGACAAATATTGGAGACCGAGAGGTGTCGTCTTCTCCCATACATGTGGATCCAGTACTAACAGGAGCACCTGGAGGCTGGGCATAGCTCCGTCCTCAAATGTCAGGTACGAGGCCCCATCACAGTCGAATATAAAATCCTCGAGAGCCTTGAACCCCATGGACCCAATCACGACCCTATCTGTAGGAACACCTGGGATACTTAGGGAGAATTCAAGAAGGAAGGGCATTGTACCTATGACGCTAATATCTTGCTGGGTTATCTGCTTTGCTCTAAGGTTGAGGGTACGGAGCTTTGGAAGATCTCCGATCCACCTAGGAACTCTAGAGAAGGACAATCCATTTAGATCAAGCATTTCAAGGTTGTGGAATGGAGGAGAAAGCAAGCTTAAGGCATCAGCTCCGGTAGCTATAGGAAGTGACGTCAGCAAAATAGATTTGAGCTTACATAGTTTCTCCAGGGAAAATATCAGAGCTTCCATCCATACAGCCGTGGGCGTATCACCATCCGTTCGTTTTGGCCTATGCTCCAAGTTATTTCTGTGGCAATCGAGGCCCAACACCTCTAGGTTTTTGAGTTTGCCAAGGCCTTTAATATTCTATGGAGAGCTCTCTGCTAATAAAAATGACCTCAGAGTACGCAGAGATTTCATCTTCACAATCCCGTCCGGCAAACTTGTATCCCGTGGCAAGATGAGATGGGATAAGCGTGGCAAGTCAACAATATCTGGTGGAGTGCTGAAAATGTATGTTTCAGGTATTTCAAGCCTCTCCAAATGTCGCATCCTCCCAATTTTACTAGGTAGCACAATGGAACGTTCTGAATATTTCGATATCGATGAGCTGGCTTCAATCTTTAAGTATCTCAGTTGAGACAATTGGCCAACACCTGTGAGGTCCATTCTCATCAGGTGCTCAGGAAATATAAGGAAAAGCACACGGAGAGACTTAAGCTCTAACAGCGGAGGCATCCATTTTGATGCTCCAAAGGAGACAAGAGAACGAACTTGTGATCGGCAGCAATTAGTAGCCACCTGAGGCAATATGGTGTCATCACCCCCTGCAGCACTCAAGTTGATAGACAGCCGACGAACCCTGTCTTGCCGTTCTAATACCACTTGTGCACTGTGCACAACACTTACAAAATTATCTTCTCTGCACCTCTTCAGGATTACATCGAGCATCATATCATGTACTTTGTAGTAAGAATGTTCTGGTTGAATCATGTTCCTATTGACAAGTTCATTAAAACAGCTCTCTGCTACATCCTTTACATCTTGCCCAGGAGACTTGCTCATCACAACATGTTCTGCCACCCATAAGTCAATCAGCTCATCCCTTATAATATGGTAGTCCTCAGGATAAATGCCAAGATACAAAAAGCATGCTCTTAGATGATGTGGAAGGTGTTTATAGCTCAGGTCTAAGATATGCATCATGACATCCAAGGAGTTTGCTCCAGATTCAGTGACTATAGAACGTTGTATGTACTCCCACTGTTCTATGGGTTGGCAGGCTAACGTGCTAGCCATTGTGACAATTGCAAGTGGTAAACCACCGCACCTCTTTAAAATTTCAGATGAAACTTCTGTGACCTGAGGAGCGCGCAAGTATCTTCAGTGCCAAAAATCCTTTTAACGAATAGCTTTCTTGAGTTCACCTCACTTAGTGGTTTCATATAGTGAATGCACCCTTGGTCAATGCGACATGCCTGAGCCACACCTTCAATTCTTGTAGTCACAATAATTCTGCTTTGTTGATTGTTTTGTGGAAATGCACAACTAATAATATCCCAATCTTGCACATTCCACATGTCGTCAAGTATAATGAAGTACCTATAAACATATCCCAAACATTTGTTAGCATTGGACAAAGTCTAAATGCTAAGAATTCTAGAAAGTACATAAAAGCCACGAGATATTGCATTACTATATGACAGAATTACTAAAAAATAATATTCTATATTAGAGTTTGTACCAGTTAATTAATTGTACAAATATGTTGCAACTGAATCACAAAGGTAACAAGTGTAGCCAACAAATATGTTGCAACTAAATCACAAAGGGAAACAAGCGTAGCCTATCTAGCTAGCAAAATAATTATTGAGGCAGGCATGTGTGCGTGCGTGCGTTCATAGGGGTGAGTGTGCATGAGAGTATTTGCGTTGTATGTAATTCCTAAAAAATGTCAAACATACATGGGGCTGTGATAAAAAAGGGGAAATTGTGAATTCATATGGAAAACTATATAATGTAACTGCATGCCTTATATTAATAAAGTCTACCACGACCATAGCAAAGATTAGTACAACATCTGTATGAATATTGTGTTAGATTAGGAACAAATGGAGAGATAAAAAATAACCAATTATATGAATTAATTATATTTGCTGCCTATAAGAATGAATGATGAGTACGGAGTACCTCTTATCCTTCAGACATTTTCTCAGATTGTCGAGGAGCTCTTGCACTTCGCAAGCAAGAGAAGATGAAGGCAGCCTAATTTTTGAGCACACGTTGTTAAGTAGCCTTATTATGTCTGGCTTTTGAGAAACTGACACAAAAGCCATGGTGTTGAAATGCCCTTCTACTCCACGATATACCTCATTGGCAAGCGTTGTCTTTCCTAAACCTCCAAATCCCACTATTGACATTATCTTTAACTGTTGCCTTTCATCCATCGCCCACTTGACAAGCTCTTCCTTTTGGGTGTCAATGCCCACAAGGCTTGTTGAGTCCTTGTAAAGCGCAGACAAACGTGGATCAACAACTACTGGCAAGGTAGTACTTGAGGTGCACACATCAAGATTGTACCTCTCTCGACGTTGACTTGCTTCGATCACACGAGTCTTGATCTCGTTGATCTGATTGGCTATGCGGTACCGATCCTTGATAGTTGTCAGGTAGTGAGAAGCTTTCTTTAGGATCCCCACCTGGTTGTCCCCAGTCTCACCAACACGGTCCATGAAGTCATCGATGCGATCCTCAATGTCGTAAGACATGTCTATGATATCTTTCCTCCATCTCTTGGCCTGCGGGTCAAGTTCGTCAACAGCGTCGTCCATCTTCTCAAGGAGGGCTTTCATGTCAGTAAGTTCATCTATGAGAAAGGACACCTCCTTCCGGAGCCCCTTGAGCTTCTTGTACTTGTCTCCTAGGAGCGTGGCAAGCTTCTCCAAGACAGGCTTCATAACCCCCATGGAAACACTAACTGCGATACCTGCGGCTGCCATGTATCCTCGCCTTGGACCTCGCAGCGAGCTGCTTCCTCCTCTGTCGTCCGATCGATATCCCTCTATTCTTAATTTGGCCCTGCAAATAAATGAAGGTGCATGGTTGGCAATTTGGCATATATGTGAGTAGATGTGCACGTACGCTAGGTTTCAACACTGTTGAGCATATGCATCCTGAGCTCGATCACGTACCTGTGCCCTCCCTGATTAATTAAGAGGTTTTCCTGAGAGTAGATCTGCTGGTCGATTACGAGCTATGGTGTCGCATGCTGAGAATAGAACAGATGGCAGCAGTATTGATCAGAGCTCGGACTGGCAGCCCGTCAACAGGCTCGATCCAGCAGCACGGAAAATAGGATCCAATGAATAGACTAGAAGCATATATAGAAGCTGCATCCACAAAGAGAAACAGAAGCTAGCGTCAGATATGTTCCAAGAGAATGGTAAACAAACTAGAACAGAGAAACAACTCACCACAGTGAAATTAAATCAGCAGTGAAGACTGAAGAGCCGACCGAGAGGAGAAAACAGAGCAAGCTAAAAGCTCACAAATTCCTTATTATCTCCAAGCTGGCAATCCGTGTGGAATGAACCAAGACAAAACATAGTAATGATAATATGCTACTACGTACGTACTAGCAGAGAGCTGGATGGGTGCGGAACGGAAGCAACCTGATTCATTTTTGTTTCAATGCGTGGGTGGGTAGTTAGCTTAGGTATGGTCCAGTTGCCTAGAGATAATACTTTCCGAATGTGGATTCAGTAACGTTGCTCAAGAAAGTCACGACGTAACTTTCGCATGTACATCCACCATTCAAGAGAGATCTAATGGCTCGCAATGTCTGCAAACAATCCTTAGTCGTCAAATTAAGTCACAC
Source organism: Themeda triandra (assembly GCA_018135685.1). Lineage (NCBI taxonomy): Eukaryota > Viridiplantae > Streptophyta > Magnoliopsida > Poales > Poaceae > Themeda > Themeda triandra. The sequence goes on along the minus strand of JAENPR010001455.1, from coordinate 146,457 downwards.
GGGCTGCTAGCTGGTAATGCGTTCTGACTCAGCCCAGAAAGCAACCAACGCGTACAGACGTGAATGAAAACATAGAAAGAAAGATAAAAAAATGCAAGGGAGAGTACTATAATGCCTACATGAGGATGTGGGAAACGACATGGAAACTCTAATTAATCCTCGTATTGTGTGGTTAGCCAACAACCCCAATATATACATCCCGGCCTAAATTCGTCTACTGGCGCACACTAACTACTGTAAAAGTGTCAAGGGTGGGGGTAGTTGAATTTTTTCTGGAGACCGCGTCTCCCCGACCCCCGAGCGCCCCCGTCTCGGGCGACTCGGGGCGATTCCGCCGCCTCCGCCGCCGCTAGCCCCCGCCCCCGGCTGCCTCCGGCCGCTGCCGCCGCCCTCCAACCCGTGCCGGCGGTGGCTGCCCCTTGAAGGGGCACCGCCCGTCTCTCGCCCTTCCTCCACCCCCCCACCCCCTTCCCACCGGCGACAGCGGACAACGACTGCCGCGCGGCTGCCCGGTGGCGGATCCGGCCTCCTGGAGGTGGATCCGGCCACCGATGTGCATGATCTAGGGTCCGGCTCCACCTACCCCCCCCCCATTTCGTCCGGTGGCGGTGGTGCCGGGCGGCGGCCATGGCGGTCCGCGCCTTCCTCGGCCGTACCCGGCCCTGGGGGTGTGGATCGGGGCTCGGTGCACCCTCCCCGGCGCGGCCGGCCTTGGGTCCCGGTGACCTGCTGGTCGGCCGGGTCGGACTTGGGCTCCACCAGTCTGGCGCCATGTTCCGCCGGTCCGGCAAAATGGTGTGGTCTGCCGGCGGTGGATCTCGCCCTCCCTGCGCTGCAGTGCTCGGTCTGCGGGCCCATGTCGGGCCCACGTCGACACTTCCCCGGCTGTGCCGTCACATCGTGGTGATGTGGGCGGCGTCTTCGGTGGTGCGACTGCGACGCCATGGTGGCGTGGTTGCCGCGTGCCCCCGGTGGTTCGCCGGCAAGAGAATTGACGTCGACCGGTGCGGCAACTTCTGGCGGGATTCGCGCCGAGATGGGTGGCGCTAGGCGGAAGCCTTGCCGTTGGGCCGACGATGGCGACACCGTTGTGGCGTCGTTCCTCTCCTTGGAGGCATCTGTCGTTGAGCCACCCCTCTCCTGCGGGCGTGAAACTTCGTGGTGAAAACCTTGACCGTTCTGGTCAGGCAGCGGCGGCGCTCTGCGTCGCAACCCTTCTTGAAGGCGTTGCCTTTGAAGTTCCAGGCCATGGTGCGTGGGGCTGCCTCGGAGCTGCGCTTGGTCGTCTTGGTCTTCGTCGTTGTTTGCGCTGACCCTTTTTGCGCGTCGTGCTTCTCTTCAACGTGGTATGCCTAGTTGTTGAGAGTGGTAGCCGTAGTCGTCTGTTTGGGTGGATGCTTTGCCGCCGGTGTTTCTTTCAGGTTCGTCCTCCTCGACCGTGGTCCTCAGGGTTTTGCCCTGAGTGACTCGGAGGAGTGGACATTGTGGTTGTTGTGCGGCCGGATGCTTTGCCGCCGTGGTGCGCTTTGCCACCGAGGACGCGCCTCCGGCATGTTGGCCGTAGAGGTCGCTGAGGTGGGGACGGATGCATGGCCGTCGGGTGTTCGGGCGGATGCTTTGCCGCCATGGTGAGCTTTGCCATTGAGGACGCGTCTCCGGCAGGTTGGCCGTTGAGGTCGCTGAGGTGGGGACGGATGCTTGGCCGTCGGTAGTTCGGCGGATGCTTTGCCGCCATGTCTCGCTGTTTCGTCTACGGCTCCTTTCACTACTGGCTACCTAGATGTTGAGTTATATTTTTGTATTAGGCTCAGTTCTTGGGGTTGTTAGGTGGAGGGTGCCCCCTCTCCATATTCTTGCTTTGTGTTTGTGTGTTGGGGCTTCGTTGGTAATCCTGGGATTACCCGCGAACCTCTTTGTACCGTGGCCTTTCTTTGGCCTTTTTTCTGAATGAAATACGGGTGAAGTCCCGATCTTGAAAAAATAAAAATAAAAGTGTCAAGGGTCATTGTCTAGACCAGACCAGCTGCTGCGAAGAACCACAGAACACAACCTCCAACAGCTAAGTTCCATCGGACGAAACCAACTATGCAATTCTTTTACCGTATTAGCTCGTGTTCGAAACAGGCGCTTGGAACGCATCCCTTTTTCTAAAGCACACATCATCGACCTCGACCGCTGAACGCTGATGCTAATTAAATCAGTGAGTGGGTGACTCATGACAAAAGTCACCAAGGAGAGTCTACCAAAATATACTAGTTAGCCTCAATAATGGCAGCCGCGCAATACTCCTACCAGTACCTACATGGCTCCACTTTACCTTGATGTGCCCAAGATAACATTCCCATTTATTTATAGGTCGTCGCTATAGGATTAGATCAGAAATAAAAAAACAAAATCTCTATGAGATCGAAGTTAACCACACTCTAGCGCTGATTATAACAATCCAACCACACCCCAAAAAAGTCACGGTACATGCATGTTGCATGTATCTTGTGTTCTTCCTCAGGCCTTCAATCGATGCACAGCATCACGTTCTTGTGGCAAGCAGTGTCACGGTGCCTCTTGTTGCCGACGAGGAGGAGGGTGCTGTCAAAGCAGTGGGAGCGGAGTCGTCCGGATGGCCCTGTTCTGCATACAAGAGAAGCCTGAGCGCCGGCCGGACATGTCGGAAGTCACCAGGACATTTTCTCGTTTTTAGAGTGTCGTTTCTAGAGACGGCCATTTTCTAGAGACTGCCATTTTCTCGTTTTCAGATGCGGGCCTTACCCCCGTCTATGGGACAAGGCCTGTGCAAATAGAGCAACAATCATAACAGAGACGGTCCTTACACGTACCTATGCAGATGATGATATTTACTGAGATGGACAGTTAAGCAGGCCGTCTGTGTAAATAAAAAGGGAAACAAACAAATACACCAGCTGAGCTTGGGTGACAACATCAAAGGTCAAACAGGGACATATCATCGTGGACGCCGATGATCACACTGACTGAAACGAACTACTGAGTCTCACTGCGCTTTCTGGCAGGACAGCAGAAGTGTGTTGAGGTAAAGGGCGAGTGTGTCGATGCTGGTGGCAAGGCAGTTGGATATAAAGTTGCGGGGAAAGAGAAGAGAGAGCATCGAGGTTTGGGCACGCCCTTCTTGGACAGGGGAGCCATGGAGATCTCCAAAGGGCTCAGGTGCAGTCGCGGATTCTTGGCCCGCTAAGGCTGCGGTTCTTCATTGCAGCGGAAGACGGGAGCAGGCATTCAAGCCAGATAGGAGTAGTAGGGACTTGGGAATATGCCGGCAGTGGTGGCAAGGTGGAGGAGATCCAGGTTCACATGCGAGACAAAATCCCCAGAGTCACTCGCAAAGCCGGATTTCTCTCTTGTTGACACTCAAATTAGGCCTATGGTAATTAAATAGGCCTATAATAATCGTTTAGCCCAATCTAAAGAAAAACCATATGAGAGACAAATTAATAGCACCACATTGGTTTTTCAGCAGGATAAGACCACCCCTACCCCTATAAAATAAGGGGTATATGGCCGATTGATCTCATCCAACCAATCGTCAACCAAACACGAACAAAACAATCTATCCTCTACCTTTGCTCTATCTTCCAGCTCCGTGCTGCCCCATGGCTTGATTCAGGCGATCAAGGATGGTGTCCTAGGCTCGTCCGCCGACCTAGGGCAACCGGCGACCTCCTCGCTCTGAAGAGATCCCTCTCAGGCGAGGGCTTTGACGGCTCCTTTGCTAGTTTGCTCGGAAACTAGCCGGTTTTTCGTCACGAAAGCACGTTGATTACCCTTTGCCGGTTTGCTCGTAAACCTCGCCGCTCTTCACCGCGAAAGGTGCTGGTTATCTCCTGCCGTCGACGAGCTCCACATCGGCCTATCGGTCTCTAGATCGGTTTGCCGGTCACGCCGCGTCGTCGCTACGTTGCAGGTCGCCTAGGGCTACCTCGAGGGCGTCCAAGGCCCACTACCAGTGTGTTGGCAGATTTCTTCGTCAACATACTTTTTGGCGACTCCGCTGGGGAACGATTGCTTCGGCTCTACTTGTAGCCGAATCTCTCTGTTCTGGCCATATTGTTAATTGATCTATTATTTTGTTCAAGCGATCGCCACAGCATCTGGCCTCAAGGCCGTTGCATCTATATTGTGTATTGACGTCACACGAAAAAAAATCAGGCCATACAAGGCCGATTGAGTTTCTGGTGCTCGTCACGTACACAGTCGGAATCTGAGTGCAAATAGTTTTAGCTTCTCGTTGCTTGGCAAGGACATATATTGCTTTCCAGGCAAGACAAGTTGATTGGAGATTCTGTACTTGCATCTACGAGAGGGAAAACAATCTGCTGTACTTATCTGCTGCCCTCAAGGTCACAATACAAGTCGGGAAGATAGTCATCAGCGTTGTGCAATAAAGCGTACAAGCACGTTCAGCTTGTCGTCACGAGGAGGACGAGTGCATTAATATCTGCTGGAGTGTACTTCCATCTGCGGGATAAGAAAAGAAAGATCTCAACTCTTTTTGCTACTCATCATATATGGAGACATATCAATATTCTATACCGCAGACTCCGCAGCAGTACCATGACTACCCCGCGTCTGAGGTACAACTTGCAAACACATCTGATGAATTTTATAATTATTTTGCAAGTGATATAAATTGCCATGTTGATGTTGCTAGCTATGATGATGATAGACATATTGCATCGGCTAATTCTTCTCATTATGCATACCATGATCAAGAGCCGATGCTTGCTGAAAATTTATTGAATTTTAATTCTTCTAGCAACATGCAACATGTAAATCCATATTCATCGGCTATGAGTTTGCATTGTGTGGTTCCATCATTAGACAAGCCGATGGATGAGAGAATTGGCTATAACAATACAAATTATTTTGCCAATTACTCTCAAAATTCAGCACCTAATTCAAATGCTCATAATTCGGCTTCATATAACTCTAGCCGAATCAATGAAAATTCAGCAAGGTGTGTTAATGATAATTCTCACAATTCGGCTTCATATGTTACCACTAACTTAAGCCGGATGATTGAGAATTCAGCAAAGTGCAAGAAAGCCAATGTTTGGGATGCAGCTTCATATCTTGCTAACTGGAAACAAGTAAATTCAGCCCATGATAGAAATCCATTTGGCTCCTCTCAATGGAAGGTACCTACTTATCACAGACCGTACCCATTATACTTTGATTACTTAGAATCTCCTGGTGGATGGCGGGTACCTAATTTTAATAAATTTAGTGGTCAAGTTGATAATACTGCTCCAGAACATATTTTTTGGTATATCATGTGTTTGCGATCGAGGTCTGCCGACAAAGAAGATTATATGAAAGTGCGGAATTTTCCTTTATCTCTTACTGACATTGCCTTCACATGGTTTACATCATTACCCGAATGTTCTGTCTGGTCGTGGTCTAGATTAGAGGAGTTGTTCTATGAACGTTTTGGTAAAACCAATGAGACAAGGTCGATTATAGTTCGTCATCGGCCAAAAGTGGATTGCTAGTGGGCACTCAAAAAGCAAGTCTTGAAAAGCATGAAAAACGTAAAAAACCAGCTAGACTTGACTTTTCAGGAGCTAAAGGGGTCATGTATCTATCTAGAGATTATCGTATCATTGATGAAGATCAAACCCCTACAAGCAAGAAAGAAAGGCTGCCTGTTTGCTCTAAGTCGGCGAAGCCGACTACTCAGTCGGCTGACTACCTTTGCGGCCTGTTCTGAGTCGGCCAAGCCGACTACCCCTAGCGTTTGCCTCGAATCGGCTAGGACGACTTCCAAGTCGGCTAAGCCGATTCCACCTATTGCTAGTGCCCAAGTCGGCCTAGCCGACTTACAGTCGGCTCAACCGACTTCTTTGGTTCCTGCAGCTGCCGATGCGTCTTTGGATAATTCGGCATCTATTGTTGATTGTTCCTTGGAGAAGAAAAGTAACATCATTCAAATCAAGGATACACATCTCTCCAACATGATCAACAAGGTACAAGACACAAATATTTTGCTTAAATTCCAATCCGGTCAAACTTATGAAAAAATAAATTAAAAAAACATCATAGAGATTTATTCGGATATGAAAAAACCCAAATTAAATATTTAGATATCATGAAAATACTATAGAAGATTCTAAAATATTATTTAGCTCGAGAAGAAACTACAAAAGTATGAAAATGTGTTTTAAAATGTTCTACAAAAATACAACACAAAATTAATGTTAAATGCTTACATGGTTGTTGCATCCCATGTTTGTGGAAAGTTTCAAAAAATGTTTGGACACTGTGTAAATGTTTTGGCAAATTTTCAGGATTTTCATTATTTCAAATATACTTTTATGTTCTCTAAATATTTTATGTTGGTTTACGACATACCAATCTATCTTGTAGTTTTTCTTAGAATTGTTGCAAGCTTAGATACATATTTGGGGTTTAAAATTTTAATCATGTATTTACCTTACTTTTAAAGTAAAAACATAAAAATAATTCTAACGAGATTAGAGGGGCAATTTGTAAACAGTTTTCAGAGTTAACAAGGAATTTATCCTGTTTTGAAGTTTGAGTAGAAAAAACAAAGGGTAATAACATGGCAAATGGCTCAAGAAGCTTTAAGAAACTTCTCCTTTTTTTGGGCCAGTTTATGCTGGGCTGGTCTAAGCACAGCCCAACTTTTGCGCTAGTCTGGCACGGCCCAATATGCTTTGTTCCAGGCCATGTGGGCAGCCACAAAATTAATCACTCCCATGTGGGAATAATTGCTTACTACTTTTGACAATGGAAATACAAACAAATATGTTGTATAGACTAAAAAATTACCTCAACCTAATACAGAAAATCTTTGTCACAACACAAGACATATATTATTACAACCTGGCCATTGCTTGAATGTATTATAAGGAAGATGAGCAATCATAAATTATTGGCTTGTTTGAGCTTCTCCCGTTTCAGTTGTAGGGCAAACTAGCAGCGCTTTGGCTCTGGCCACGAGAGCTGGCATTGGTTCTCCATCCTCCAGCACCACTCCTATTTTGCCGTAGAACACTCTGTACTCTTCCACTCTGGATGCGGACCTCTCTATCTTGGTTAGTGATTCCATCAACCGTTCCATCATCCCTTCTTCCATCAGCTTCTCCACCGTGCGACGACAAGATTCAAGAATGGATACCATGATCTTAACTATGATCCTTCTCATCCTTGGGTATTCAGGATTGGGGATCTTCCCGGAGTAGAGTGTACAAAGTAGCTTCTGAACAAGTTCTGCCCACTGTTGGTTTGTGACTCCAGCTCTCGAACAAAGGCTTCACGGGAGACATCACCAATTTCGGAAGCAAGGTTGATGAGGCATTCCAGTTGTTGTCCCTCTGCAGCCATTATATGTTCCATCAACTGCATCCAGTGCATGGTGTGTGATCAATCATATATCAGAACACACAGGATATTCATTGACAACGAAATTAACAATTATATATCAAGTATTAATCACACCTCCAGTCTCATGCATGAATAGCGCATATATAGTCTGAAATTTTGAAATGCTGTACAATTTAAATGAACTAATTGAAAATAAATGAGGAAGTGAAAATGCTAGGGGTTCCTTTAAATTTAATAATATATTATTAAACTGATAAGAACAGACACGATCTTAAACAAAAGGCCCAGAAAAGTATAAAAAATTAACCTGATATCCCGGTTCCTCCAAGATGGCCGAGCAATTTGCAGTTCCCCAGAGTGCAAGATTTGCCAACGCCTCCCCGGAGACCTTTCGCAGCGACTGATCATAGTACGTAAGTGTTGGTTGGTCCATGTTGCCCAAGAAATGCATGCAGTAGCCTTCCTGTAATCACTTGGATCCTCTCAATCTTGTGTCCTGCCTCCTTGTCCAAGGCCAGCTTGGCTATGATATCCATGGCTGGTTCCCATACTTGAGGGCTGCGGTCGCCCTCCAAGACACGTGCCAGGCAGGTCAGCAGGAAAGGCTGGTTCCACAACTCCTGCCGAAGTGCTGCACCGATTCTCTCGCCAGTTGTTGCAAGCCTCCTCAAGAATTCCAGCGATGAACAAATCAGTGCATCATCCAGCTCTTTGTCGCTAGTAGCATTGCCTGTGATCCCTATGGTCTTGGATATGAGGTTTGCCGTGTCGTCTTTGATGATTTCTTCACAGTTGTCAAGATCACGAGCAAGTTTCTCTAGAATTACCATGCCCAACACGGGAAGTGAAGAGTCTTGATGTGTCAAGGACATAGTTGGCTCCTCCGGTACCGACCAGTACTCCTGTTTCATCCGCTGCCAAAACCGGCAGATGACCAAAGAGTGCCACCGCCCTCCATTAGCAATAGCAAGTGGTGTTTGTTGATGACCTGGCCCTCGTTGATTAGGCACCTGCACCACAGCATCAGGATTCTCGGCAAGCTTAAGGAGTGAGGACAACAGCTTCAACATGCCCGGGGTGCTGCTAATTCTGAGGCAGCCAGCAAACTCGGCTGTGACCCTAGCGGCCAGCAGTCTGACGATAAGATAGCTGTGCTCGCCTTCCAGTTGCGCTTCCATGTCTGACCAAGTGAGCATGCTGACCAATGTGGACACCGCTGTGCTGGAGCTGGCGACTCTGAGAATGAGGTCTTTGCTGTTGCAGTCCTTCCTCCGTTCCTGTAGCATGTTGTGAAGCCCAGCCATCTGCAAGTCACGTGATGAGCTGCGCTGGAGCTGAGGGACTCGATGGCGAAGTCGGCGAAGGTCATCCTGCTTCCTGCTGGACCAAACAGGCCCATCTCCATCTGTTTCGCGTACGCCCGGTCGTAGTACTGATCAATCGCCTTTGCTCCCAGCTTTCCACCAAGTTTTGACCTCCGCATGAGCCATCGGCAAGGAAAGCAGGACAAGAGGCCCAGAATGGTTGCCATGATGTAGAGTGATCCTTGACATAGCGCCAGCACATACAAGACAGCTATTGCTGGCACTATGTTGTGGCTACTGCCGCTCGGCAGCGGGTTATAATCAGTATGAAGTGATGATGGGATTCTACTATTTGCACAATCAATAAACAGAAATCAGGCAGAAGCCAAGGAAGATGACAAAATCTGTATCTTTATTGACTAACAGATGAGTTGAAGCGGCTTACCAAACTGCAAGGGTATCTTTATTGCTGGAGGCCGCGAGCCTTCTAGGTCGGCTCCATCACATTGCCTTGTGCTTTTGAACACGCAGTAATGGTGGCCTCAGGGCTGCAGTAGAGAGATGAAAATGAAACTCTTGCTCGACATGATTACCCACTTTATACGTCCATGTAACTCATCAGCCTAATGATTCACCAGATTATATCATGCAACAGTGCCGACTCTCTCTTATACAGTAACTAATCAGCAAGCTTGCAATGGCCAGACAGCCCTTCCCCAGCCGAGCCGACCAACCATGTGAATCTTCAAGGAATGTTCCCGTACCCCTATTGTCATTGATGCAGAGGCAACCATCTTCCTTCCCGCGTAGCGTGTGCTCTGCTGCTTGCTCCGCCGGGCGCCGGTGAGTTGTTAATCTCAGGTCTCCGCTGAGAGGGAAGAAGCCGAAAATTGTAGCTTACCCCTGCTTCTTCTGACAGAGATGGGTCCCAACGGCGCCGTGGGCAGATTTGCCATTGCCGACGCCGGAGCCTGCGCGGAGGTGGAATGGAGTGGCCGGGCCACGGGGCCGAGATCGGCGTCGGGGCGGAGGTGGACGTGGGGAGGGGTTACGGCGCCGGCAGCGTTTGGGCGCGGGGAGCAGTGTCGTCGCCGGGGCGCCGATGCGAAGCGCCGCGGGGCTGCCGGCACGGGGGCGGAGGGCCGATGCGGAGCGCCGCCGGGCCACCGGCGCAGAGTGGCCCAGGACGGGAGCGGCGGTACCCGATGCGGAGCGCCGCAGGGCGGGGTCACTGTCGACGAAATATCGGCGATAGTCCGACCAGGGGTATGCCCTGACCGGTAATGGATTGGCGGAAGGCGCATGAGATTGCGAGCAAGACGTAAACAGGGGAGCAATCACACGAGGTTTACCCGTGTTCGGAGCCGCAAGGATGCGTAAAACCCTAGTCCTGCTCTCTGTTTAGATTATGATGTGGATGTATGAGTCTCGTGCGTTATGCCGGTTCTCGTCCTTCGGCACGGGGTCCTTGCTCTCCTTATATATCACGGGGAGCAAGGTTACAAGTCGGAACTAGCCTATCCGGTACTAAGTTTACATACTTTACAAGTCTAAACTTTCCTATCTCGGCTAGGTCTTGTCCTTCTTGTCGGTCTTCGGGAATCTTGCTGTTTTAGGGCCAGTCCGACCAGCCTGAGCCGATCGGTCTTGAAGCTTGATGGGCCGGCCTGGCGATAGCGTGTTGGCCCAAACTAGGCCGTGAGGGTATATGGAGTTTATACCTCCACAGCTAGTCCCCGAGCATCATGGATCTTGAGGGAAAAAACACCGTCTTGCTTGGTTGAGTGAAAAAGGGTGGTCGGACACACGTTCGACATATGGTCCGAGCAGGGCTGGAGGACCGTCTAATGCTTCCGACCACACTTTGCTTACACTTGGTTGACGTTTTCGGTTTTGACCGAAAGATTTATGATGCTCCCGAAAAGAAAAAGAATTTTGAAAGGGTCCCAAATCGGAGACGTGGGCCCTCGTTAGTATGTGATGCCCGCCATCACATGGAATCTCGTCGTGATTGGTCGTTGCCTTAGCTTAGTTTTGAAACTAAACTCTTTGTAAAGAGAAAGGATCGGGCCGAGTCATGCAAATGACATGGGCCCACGTAGTCCCCGAGGTTGCCGTAAGATAGTATATGTTGCAAAGAAGCTCTAAAAGAAGGATCTAGCCCATGTCACCTCTCGGGTGACGTGGGCCCACGTAGTCCCCGAGCCCGAGATGAGGTGGAACACGTTATGTCGTGGTCTAAAAAAGAAGACAATTGATCATCATATCATGCTTTATGTGTTTCCGACCACTCTTTGAGTGAGACCGAGCAGCCAAATTTCATTTGGGTCGGTCGGTTTGAACCATGCCATAACTTTGTCATGATTAAGTTAAGATAGCTTTGCTACTTAACTCAGTCCCCACGTGGGTCTGAGACCATGGTTTTGAATCTAAACCCATGAAAATAGCTTTGCTATTTGTGTGCCGAATAACCGGTATCATTGGCGAAAAATCCCAAATCAAATGTCGGATTGTGTGGGTTGAATTGTTGATGCTATACTGCTGCTATACTGTAACTTGTGAATCAGTTCTTCGAGTTGTTGCTGCAAAGAGAAAATTTGGTATGAGTGAATGTTTGATTTGGTATTCTGAATCGTATTGATTTGATATAATCTATGACACGAAGTTGTATCAGGATGTGTTATTTGAGAATGGTTTTTAGTAATCGCCTCTCCTTAGAGTTAATCAGTCCGCAGGTGTGTAGGTGACCTATAGTGAATAGCGCGTTTGCCGAATCACTTAGGGCCCTATTTCCATTGGAGGCGACCGCTGACACCCCTATGTTGTATAGCGTTGGAGCTGTGAACACGTAGCGGGGTTGATCAGAGACAGTGCACGCTGATTGTTTTCTGTTGGAGGGGTGACGTACTTGGCCATTTGATACAAAGAAAAAAGGTGTTTTTAACTTTGTAAAGAGTTTTTCGAACGTACTTTGAAGTAGTTCGTGTAAAGAAATCTTTTGTGAAAAAAGATCGGTGAAGGCATGTATGTTAGGTTAATAGAGCACTTATCTGTATTTTGCTGTAGGCCACTGTCTTCCCAATGTGGACTTTTGATCATGCCTTTGTTCCTGAAAGAATGGTCATAAGGTATATAAAATTCTGTTATGCGGAAGGGTAGGTCATGCTTATTACAAGTTTGGAAGAAAAAATTGCCACAGCACTCTTCTCTTTCTCATTCAAGAGCCGACCCGGTCCTTAGGGATTAGATGATCCTAAACAAACAAAGACGGTGCCGGAATGTTTGGAGCCCTTTTCCTTTGGGAGCGACCGCCGGATCACTCGTGTTGTTTGAGCGTGATGCTTGTTAACACGTAGCGAGTGGGACCGGAGACGGTGCATTCCCGGTTTGCTTCGTGTTTGAGGTAAGAAATTTGTGAAAACTGGTTTTTCTAAAGTGTGGTCTTTTGAAATGGAGGGGATGAATAAAAAATTTATTAAGGATGTGAGATACTTATCTTTCAATCGTCGTGTCGCGTCATGATCACGTGCGGGGCAAAAAAATATTCGCTTGCTAATGCAACCGTGCATCAGCGACCGGGATGTCACGTCAAATCCCGGGTACAATTTTCAGATTCTGGTCTAGTCAATGCTTCCTGGCGTGGTGGGTCCGTTGTGTCAGTGGCACAATCGTTCCACCTTCTGATGACCCGAGTCGCGGCGTGCGGGGGTTCCCGAGGCGGGGGAAACGTATAAATGCTTATTGCTTTGGTGGAGCGGTTTTCGTCGCTTCGTGCTCTCGGGGAACGAGAGGGCCGCGGGGGTTTGATTACCCACGATCTCATCGGTTGCCTTTTTGATTCCTCCGAGTTCTTCTATAAATCGGGGCCTGCGCTGGGAGTTCTGTACACGCAGCGCATTCTCTGTTTTTGTTCTTGTCCATCTGCTTCCGCAAACTTAGGGTTTTAGATCCCATACTCGCACCGCCGCCTCCTAGATGGATCGCCGTCACGGTAAGCGCCCGGCGGAGGAGGAGGAGTCGGTGAACTCCCCTCGGGAGGTGAGGCCGCGGAGGAGGTGAGCTTGGATTGGAGTGTTCCTTGATTAATCTTGGGGTTTTCTTCTTTTGGTGTAACCGCTATTCTTCGTTCACAATGTAGGTACACCCTCCTGACCATTGGAGGTGCGGCAGGCACCTCCGCCGCGGGCGCCGCCGAGGCGGCGAGGAGGGCGGCGGAGGAGCCGCGGGATGTGCCGGAGGCTGCGGCCCCCGAGCAGGTGGCTCCCGTCGTGGAGGCCGGAGCTGCCGTTGCTGCGGCGGAGCAGGCGGCTCCCGTCGCGGCGGAGGAGGTGGCGGCGGAAGAGGCGGTGGTGGCCGCCAGTGTCTCCACGCCGCGTTCGCTGAGCAGCGTTTCAGCGAACTCCCTGGCGTCTGCGCTCGACCGCTGTAGGGCGGAGCTGGAGCACGTCCGGGATCTCTATTCCGAGGCCACCAAGCAAGCGGGGGCGCGGAGGCGAACGCCGACACATTCCTGAAGGCGCTCCTCCGCCCGTGAGGAGCCGGAGGCGGAGAAGCAGCGGGCCGCCGACTTCGACGCGATGCTAACGCCGCCGTCAATGAGGCGGCGGACGAGAGGCCGGCCCCGCAAGGTCCGTGGACACGCTGCTTCGGCAGCGCGAGGCTGCCGACATCATGGTCGGCGGTAAGTACTGAGTTCTCCGTTGTTCATATGCCCTGAGTTGTTCTCGTCTTGGCATTTTTAATTTTTTACTCTGTTTTTGCAGAGCTGACGGAGCAGCTGGAGCAGCTGCAGGAGGCCACTCATGCGGCGGCGGATTGTTGACGATCGTTAAGTATCAATTTTATACCGTCAACGCAGCAAGAGAAAGGACTAATATGAGTTCACTTGTTAGATATAGGGGTTACACTGACAGAATTCCATGAGTTTTGGTGATTGTCTATTTACGCGAGGGGGTTATCGAAAGAGAACCAAAGGAGGCCCACATGTCATGATTACATAGAGATAAAGACCGAACGGGTAAAATTGTATAATCTAGAAGACTCCGTAAGGCAACACCTGGAAGCGGGGACCCACTGGCATTGTGGTGGGTCGGCCGACCCGGAGTCGGCCGACTCCCCACCTCCACCAATCGGTGGAGTCTCGTGGATCCCGCCTCCACCGCCTTTGAGGATGAATAATTATCGTCCATTTAGGTCGGTTTGATCCGAGGGCCGTGGTTAATCCTAGGGGGCTATATATTCATAGCCCCTGGCCCCTGGGTAAAACAAGAATTCATTCCTAATTCATTCAAGAGTTCATTCTCTCATCGGAATTCGGAGAAGTCGAGCCACCATCTCAATTAGAGCTCCATAGTTTAGTAGCATAGCTACATAGGAATAGATCTAGAGGGAATCAAGCCTAGCTTGGAGTCCGGATCTGTCGGAGTTCTTGGTAATTCCCCTCTACATTCTTGTAATATTCATCATTGTTCGTGATACTATGAGTAGTACTTTATTCTATTCTATTATATCATACTTGACTTTGCTCTATTTGATTATATTCTCAATTATATTGTTCTTAGTTTACTTTGATTATATGTTTAGCATAGTTGGACTAGAATTATGTTTATGCATAGGATCGTATAGCGCTTGCTCATTAGATCGATGGGTAAGTGGTAAATATTGTGTAGGCATGGTGCCTAGACCGTATTTATCTGCGATTACACACTATTGGCCGGGTCGTGTGGTAGATCGCGGAAGTGACAGTTCCGTTGAGTCCTTTGTATTCCATCCCCCGTTGGTAGGTCTTAGTAGAACAACCTATTACATTGAAGTCATTGCTATGTCTCTTGTCTTTTCTGGTAATATCACTATGCATAGGTGTAACCTTTTCCCGCCATGATTGCTAGATGTTCTTGCACTAAACATTGTATGCTTTGACTTTGTAGTTAGAATAACATAGGATTATACCCTAGATCGTCCTAGTCCATGCTAGTGTTATAAGCTTAGAGTGCTAAGTTGAGATGGCTTATTACTATTATTTTATGTGGCTAATTGCTCTCATTTATCTTATGTCATTTATCATTCATTCCTATATTTTATGTGACACTTACCCCGTATGAGATGATCGATACGTACAAGGTTAAGCTCTCCATTACATGTGCATTGCTCATCACTCATTATCCAAAGTGCATTCCCTTCCCAAAGGTAAAAATATAAATAACGATACTCGGATTACTCCCGGTTAAAATGCTACATCGGTATTATCTCGTGCGCTGCGGATTCCATATTTATTTCTAGTAGCGCTTGCATTATTTAGTACTCGCATTTTTGGCGCCATGTTGGGGATGACAACCTAACACCGAGTGGCGTTAGAAATGTCAACAAGCATTTTGGCGCCGTTGCCGGGGAAGGTCGAAAGCCAATGGATAATGAGCAGCATTGCACTACATAATGAGATTGAGCACTCGTCACCATTCTCTACTCATACAGCCTTACCCTTGTCTTTCGTCTATTCTTCTATCTTATGCAGGTAATGTATGAAAAAGACAATTCTTCCCGATAATTATATCGACAATCCGTAAGCTTTATTCGGGAAGGCCGGAAGCAAGTTGAAGAAGACCAATCAATCATCATCATCATCAACTCAACTTGGAAGTTTGTCGGAAAGCGTAAAGTCAACCTTTCGTTCGAGACTTGACACCAGCGTTTGAAGCCATGGCGCACAAGTCACTCCGCGAGTTCTCGGCTCCAACTACGGACAACATTCGTCTTTTGGACCACTGCGGACATCGAAGGAGCTTTTGAGCTCAAGCCTGCGCTAATCAACATGGTGCAAGCAAGCCGGTTCGTGGGAAGGCCCATGAAGATGCTAGTGCTCATCTCCAACACTTTCTGGAGATTTGTAGCACATTCACTATCAAGGATGTCCCCAGAGATGCTATACTACTTCGCCTCTTCCCATTCTCACTCTTGGGAAGAGCGAAGCAGTGGTTCTACGCCAATAAAGAGAAGAATCCTACGTGGGCACTATGTTCCATCAATTTCTTGGCGAAGTTCTTCCCCATGGGCACGACAAATGCTCTTCGTGGGAAGATATCAAGCTTTCAGCAACATCATGATGAGACTGTCCCAGAAGCTTGGGAGCGCTTTCAAGATTACATCCTCGAGTGTCCTCATCATGGCATGGAGAATTGGCTGCTCATGCAGACATTCTACCATGGGCTCGGCACAAAGACACGTGAGACGATGGATGCCGCGCTGGAGGTGCATTCTTATCACTCACTATTCCTCAAGCCACGGCTCTTGTGGAGAAGATGGCATCCAACCAAGGTTGGAGTGAAGAAAGTACTCGAGACCCGCAAGAGAGGTGGAGGAATGCACCCGGTGAAAGAGGTAGACATGCCGTCTCGCAAAATGGATCTCGCTAATGAAGAGGCTCGATGAGAGAGCCACGGAGAGAAGAAAGAAGTCATGCATATACATGATGCTCGCATGACATGTGAAGAGTGTGGAGAGACCGGGCACATAGGTGCTAACCGCCCGTAGTCAAGGAGGACGTGAACTACCTCAACAACAACAACAACAATAATTACTATCGTCCTCGCAGAATCAAGGTTGGAATCAGCAGCCAGAGGCCTAACTACTCGTGCAATTATTCGTGCAACTATCAAGGTAACAACTCCTCCTACAATAATTACAACCAGCCGCCTTTGAGAGAGTTAGTGCTGAATCAAGGCAAGATGATGGACAATGGTCCAAGAAGCCGACATCAAATGACAAGGTCCTAGAGACACTCAAGAATGTAATGGATGGCTTTTCCAATGCCATCAAGAGTCACTTCAGCTTCAACAAGATACTTGAGTCGTAGGTACAACAGCTTGTCAACCTTGCTCCCTCCACCGGTCAAGGTAAACGGCGGGACAACCCGAAGAGCTCGAGACCGCAAATCTTGTTGATATATTCAATGTAGAAGATAGTCGAAGTGATCCATCGAAGGGGTCATGGATTGACTCAACTCTGCCAATCAAGAAGGGCGATCCAGGGAGACCAGTCATTCCGATCCCCATTGGAAGTACTAACTTTAATGAGGCAATCTGTGACTTCGGTGCAAGCATCAACATCATGCCAAGAGTGATATATGAGAAGCTATTTAGATGCCCCTTAGCATACACAACCATGTGCTTGCAGCTTGCAGATCAGTCACTCCGTGTTCCTTTGGGAGTACTAGAAGATATATGTGTACGAGTGGGCAACTCATATGTTCCAGCAGACTTCGTGGTAGTGGATACGAGCGGTGATGAAAGGTCCCCTATCATTTTGGGACGACCATTCTTGAACACCGCTGGAGCCATCATGTATGCCAACACCGCCAAGATCATCTTCAACATCAAGGGCAAGCGAGAAACCTTCTTCTTCAAGAACGAGTGCTGCAGTTCAAAGACACCCTCATCAACGAACAACGAGAAGAAGAAGAATCCAGCTAAGAAGAGCAAGAACAAAGATAAGAAGACCAAGAAGACGGAAACAAGAAGGATGGTCACTACGTCCACAAGGAGCATGACCACTTACTCGATCCCCACATCTAATCAAGAAGGATGACCCGTGTGTCCCAACCATTCAATGCTCCATCAACAGAAGCTCTTTCAATAAAAACTGCGTGACACCGGATCGGGCGTCAACATCATGGCCAAGGTAACCTATGAGTATCTATATGGCACTATGCCTTTGGAGCCTACCTATGCACAAATGCGGATGGCGAGATCGGACATTTCGCTTCGTCGAAGGAGAAGTGAAAGATGTCCTCATCCGTGATAGATGACCATTATGTCCCTACGACTTCCTAGTCATTGACATGGGAGATGACTACGATCCTCCAATCATCCTAGGAAGACCATTCCCGAACACCACCGAGCTATCATCTATATTGGGACAGGAGAGATTCATTTCCACTTTCCCACCGAGAAGGTACGCCGCTACTTCAATAATAATTATATAATCACCGAAGAGCCCAAGAAGAACAGAACAAGGAGAAGGCAGCGTACCCGTTGCCAGAACAAGAAGAACATCACTAAAGATGGATGGGCTGACTATGAGGGAGAAGTGTCTAGATATGAAGATCGGTACCCAGAAGAGAAGAACATTGTAGAAGAACCCGAAGAGGTGCTACCAGAAGAAAACCAAGTGCCCCAAGAAGCTTCCTCCTCAAGGTCACCCTCTCCAACAAAGAAGGTGTGGAAGGTAAAAGCAAAATCAGAATCAATTCCTACCCAAGAGGCGACATCATCTGAGGCGCCAGCCAATGCGCCCTTGAAAATGAGCGAACATGACAAGTCCCGTTCGGAGGACTTAAAACCACCGAACGCCGCGCCAAGAGGTAACTTGGTATTTATCAGCAATTACTTTCCAAAGCATTGCATTTTTACCTTAGCATATTTGTTTTCCTATTTGCATCTTAGTTGCATCTTTACCATCTCTCGCATTAGAAAAGAAAATAAAGATGTTGTGCATTCGCATCCAAAAAATCGTCAAGCCCCATGTGAATAATCATTCACCGTGGTGGCACAAAAATAATTTCTCAAAGATATTTATTTCCCCCGTCTCGCATTCCTTAAATAATAAAAAGATAAAAATATTTCTTGTGATCCCGTTAGAACAAGTCTAAGTTAAGAAAGTTCTAGACAACCAAGGCCTAGAGGTTTTATCACTAACGCTTAATCAGTTCCACAAGCTTTGTTGTCTATTTGAGCTTCACAAACATCAAGGATCATGAAGAGCTAACAGCGAAGGACATCCAGTTCCCCGTCGGAGTGCTTTGCCCGCGACATTTGAATGCTTGTCTCCAACAAAGAACTATCTACGACACTCCTGGAGGACTAGAACATCTTCGATGCCCGTCGGCAACATCGGAGACTATGTCAACATCCGCCTTGGGGAGAGCATCCCCGTGTACCAAGCTAAGTGTCTCCAACTTATCTAATTATGCTTTATTAAAGTATGCTTTGTTAAAACAACTAAAAAAAGTTGCATAACCATAGAAACCCGTAAAGATTTCCTTATTTATCTTTTCTACTTTTGGAGAGCTCTTGCAATGTTTGTCTTTAAAAGTGATCCCTAGAATAAACTCTACATGGAGATGATGAAAAGTTGCTCCCGTAATTCCTTTCAAGTACCTAGTTTTCAACCTTGCACTCTCCCGAGTTTTGGACACAACTGTTTAGATTTGAGATTTGCTCTTAACCCGAAACTTGTGGGTAGCGAACACTTGATCTAAGTCTAGGTGGTTGACGGGTATGATATGGGAAGGTTTTGAGCTGCTATCTATCTTGTTCCTAGAGATACTAGAGTTCGAGAATTTATCTTTGAAAATATTAATTCCCGCATGATGAGTTCCTTTATGATGAGAGTTCAAATTCCTACCACAAATATATTCATGCTTACTAGATTAGGAAAACCCATCTCGTTTATATAGATCATATTGTAGGTTTGAGTGTAGACTTATTAGGCATTGAGTGTGGTTATGCTGTGGACCCATAAGGAATTAGTCACGCAGTTAAAGTCAATACTATGTGCTCTCCATCCATTGATCTATGCTACTTCTGTCCTCAGAAGCACGCACCCATTTTATAAATGTTATATTCATTCTGTGCTACTTCTGTTCCTCGAAGTACCACCCACATATAGATCCATATCCACCACATATTGTGCTATCTCTACCCTGGAGATACGCACTTATGCTACTCCTATCCTAGGAGTACGCATTCTCCACTTACTGTGCTGTCTCTACCCTGGAGGCACGCACTTATGCTGCTCCTACACTGGGAGTACGCATCCATCCATTCATCCATCCACATATACATACGCCATCCCTTTCACAGCATCCAGAAAAGGTTCTACTCCTATTCTGGGAGTGAACGTCTAGACATAATCATCGTCGTTCCATTTGCCTACATCAAAGCTCCAGTCATTATCATTTCAAGTTATATACTCCCCGTGCTAAAGTTTTGTTTCCAGAGGATTGGTTGCTCTAAAAAAAAAAAAAAAAAAAGAAAAGAGAAGAAAAAAAGAAAAAAAAAAGAAAAGAAAGAGTAGCCAAGTCTTTCCATTTAAGAAGTTTCAAGGTTTCCAAATAAAGGGAGTCATGTTATCCTCGAAGGAGCAAGTGTAGAAGTAGATGTTCACCGCTTGAGTACCCCTCATAATCATTTCCTTATCACCATCATCCTATCATCTTTTCATCCATTCCATTTCCTCATTCACATGCACATATGACTTTATTATTTTAGTTCCTATTGGATCCATGTCTTAACCGTGCAATATATGCAAGTGAGTTTGAGTGTCTCCCCACCTATGAGCTCCACATAAGCCTATTAGAAAGTAGGGTGAGAGAGAGAAGGCACTTTTCACTATGCCTTAGTTCCATAAATACCACTTATTTTGAGAGAAGAGAAAAGGCATACACTACTCATGCCTTAGAGAGGATCCGTAAATACCACAAATGAGAGACTTGAAAGGTTCATACAAGGAACTCGAGTTTTATTTCAAAACCTTGCAAAAACTCCGGGATAATAGTTGATCAAAGAGCGAGAAACATGGCGCTTGACTTGACCGTTCTATCTTTCAACTACTCAAGACCCAAGTGACGGTTACAAGCCCCATGGTGAAAGGTAATATGAGTGAGTTTTGATTCGGATAGTTCACTCTAATCCGGAGGAGAGTTCTTGTTTGAACGCATGTGTACTTGTGAGGAGTGAAAGCATTGTAGCAACTCCGATCCATCATCGAGTCTATCTTTGCTCGTGGACGAGCAAAAGGTAAGCTTGGGGAGTTTGTTGACGATCGTTAAGTATCAATTTTATACCGTCAACGCAGCAAGAGAAAGGACTAATATGAGTTCACTTGTTAGATATAGGGGTTACACGATGAATTCCACGAGTTTTGGTGATTGTCTATTTCTGCGGGGGTTATCGAAAGAGAACCAAAGGAGGCCCACATGTCATGATTACATAGAGATAAAGACCGAACGGGTAAAATTGTATAATCTAGAAGACTCCGTAAGGCAACACTGGAAGCGGGGACCCACTGGCATTGTGGTGGGTCGGCCGACCCGGGGAGTCGGCCGACTCCCCACCTCCACCAATCGGTGGAGTCTCGTGGATCCCGCCTCCACCGCCTTTGAGGATGAATAATTATCGTCCATTTAGGTCGGTTTGATCCGAGGGCCGTGGTTAATCCTAGGGGGCTATATATTCAGAGCCCCTGGCCCCTGGGTAAAACAAGAATTCATTCCTAATTCATTCAAGAGTTCATTCTCTCATCAGAATTCAGAGAAGCCAGAGCCACCATCTCAATTAGAGCTCCATAGTTTAGTAGCATAGCTACATAGGAATAGATCTAGAGGGAATCAAGCCTAGCTTGGAGTCCGGATCTGTCGGAGTTCTTGGTAATTCCCCTCTACATTCTTGTAATATTCATCATTGTTCGTGATACTATGAGTAGTACTTTATTCTATTCTATTATATCATACTTGACTTTGCTCTATTTGATTATATTCTCAATTATATTGTTCTTAGTTTACTTTGATTATATGTTTAGCATAGTTGGACTAGAATTATGTTTATGCATAGGATCGTATAGTGCTTGCTCATTAGATCGATGGGTAAGTGGTAAATATTGTGTAGGCATGGTGCCTAGACCGTATTTATCTGCGATTACACCCTATTGGCCGGTCGTGTGGTAGATCGCGGAAAGTGACAGCCTCCGTTGAGTCCTTTGTATTCCATCCCCGTTGGTAGGTCTTAGTAGAACAACCTATTACATTGAAGTCATTGCTATGTCTCTTGTCTTTTCCGGTAATATCACTATGCATA
This sequence comes from Themeda triandra, assembly GCA_018135685.1. Classification (NCBI taxonomy): domain Eukaryota; kingdom Viridiplantae; phylum Streptophyta; class Magnoliopsida; order Poales; family Poaceae; genus Themeda; species Themeda triandra. Next base: position 124,928 of record JAENPR010001455.1, on the reverse strand, counting down.
GGTGTAACCTTTTCCCGCCATGATTGCTAGATGTTCTTGCACTAATCATTGTATGCTTTGACTTTGTAGTTAGAATAACATAGGATTATACCCTAGATCGTCCTAGTCCATGCTAGTGTTATAAGCTTAGAGTGCTAAGTTGAGATGGCTTATTACTATTATTTTATGTGGCTAATTGCTCTCATTTATCTTATGTCATTTATCATTCATTCCTATATTTTATGTGACACTTACCCCGTATGAGATGATCGATACGGACAAGGTTAAGCTCTCCATTACAGCATGTGCATTGCTCATCACTCATTATCCAGTGCATTCCCTTCCCAGTGGTAAAAATATAAATAACGATACCTGGATTACTCCTGGTTAAAATGCTACATCGGTATTATCTGTGCGCTTGCGGATTCCATATTTATTTCTAGTAGCAGTTGCATTATTTAGTACCAGCATTTTTGGCGCCATGTTGGGGATGACAACCTAACACTGAGTGGCGTTAGAAATGTCAACACGGATGCGGTGAACGCCCAGGGCGGCGATGTCATCGCGCGGCTGGCGGCGATCCCCGGCCAAGTGGCCGCGGTGGCGGTTCATGGCGTTCGTCATGGTGCCTCCGCCGCTTATGCCACCGTTGACGCCATCTCGGGTGTTGATGTCCGTGGGATGGAGCTGTCGGTGGCGGCGCATGACGCCATGGAGGGCGGCGCCGTCGAGTTCACCGGGCGGCGGAGGCCGTCGTCGCCGCGACTCTGTCGACCCGGTGGTCGGCAAACCTTCGGGGATGACTAGATTGCTTTAGATGCAATCGGTCCCCGTTTGTAAAATTTTTTATATTTTTAATGAAAGAAGTGGATCCTTTGAGATGTGTCTTGTGCCGTAATCCTTCGAGATTCCTTTTATTTATCCCTTTGTTTTGATCCGTTTTCATGATTGTATCATGCTCTTGCCGTAGGATTTTTATTTCGGGGCTTAGAGCCCTCGTTTGTTGCGTCGAGGATGTCGTGATGCGTCGGTTTGAGGAATGATTTTCCTTTGAATAGGCAAGAAAAATCCATGTGCTCAAATGTTTGACACGAAAACTTGACTTCTTTATTATAACATAGTACACATTAGGTTGCTTTTTTGTCATCAGAATGACTTACAATGATGTGTACGACCGACGCTAATTTTAACTTTGAAAGGAAAATAGCCTAGAAAAGAAAAACTTGTGCCGATAAGAGAGAAGAATTCATCTCTTGTTGTTTCAATTTTCCGGCTCGTCGCCTTCTTCCAAGTCGTGGACCATGACCGGGTCTTCTTCGGTACATAGCGAGGTCGTCATCATCTAGGGCTTGATCATCTCTCGTCTCGGCGTGATCGGATATACTTATCCCGTTCCGAGTAGTATTGAGATTGTCCTTTTTTGGAAAAGGTACATCTCGTAAAAGAATCTAAGGAGCTTGAGTTCTTCTCAAACGGCTTCCTTTTTGTACTACTTCGTACCACTCGCCGTTTATGAACATGCCTTCGGATGTTTTGCGCCCGGTGATCGAACCGTTCGATGCGCCGAAGATTGGCCGGGTTTATTGGATTAGGGAATATGTGCTCGGTGTGCGGAGGTATCCCGTCCTCGGAGGAGTTGGACCGGGAGCCTCCCAGCTTTGGTTCTCTCGGTCGCAAATTGTCCAAGAAGGGAGTGATGAAACCGTTACGGTTTGTTTGAAATCAGACGGAACCATTCGTCTAGGAGGAGGGCTCCGAGCATGTTTGTATACGAGTCGTCCGTATGGGTTGGGTACAACAACGAGGCTCATCCGTGCTAGGTGAATCCCTTGTGTCGTCCCTTAATGGGCTTATGCCGAACCGCGGCGATTCTCTCTCGGTTGCTGCCATGTGTTTTTGGCGCTCTTCCCTTCATTTTCTTTCTACGTCTTGGTGTCGGCCGCAAGTGCCCCGGGCCCCGTGTGCCGACGCGCTTGTCATTGAGGGAGACCGAGTTGATCGTGCTCGTGGCCGTTCGCTCTTTGCTCCGTTGCACCCGATGTTGCCATGGCAAGCCAATATCTCTTGCCGTCGTCTTTCCCTCTCGTTTTTATCACGACGAAGGGTAGCAGCTAGCTCGGTGCGTTCTGCGAACAACCGGGCGTTAGATGTGTTGTTTCCTGCAGATTGTTCTTGCTGTGTCGCAGTAGGCGCAGCTTGGTGGGTTCCGACCGATCGTCGAATTTCTCGGCGCGTCGCCGTCGTTCGTTGCGACGGGCGTTTCGCGCCGTACCGTTGACGCGTAACTCCGACTAGGTACATCGTGTCGTAGTTTGTGTCGTCCGAGCTGGATCAAGTTGTTGTTCCGTGAGGCTTGTGAAGTCCTCTTTCTTAGATCTTGGATATCGGCCAGATTCTCTCGCCGTATGTTGCTTGGCCGGCCTCTCCGACCACCGCGTACGATGATCGGCCGTGGTCGGAGCTGCTGTGAGTTTCTGCCGCCATCTGGCCGTGTATGGTTGCCACGAGGATTTGTTGGAACGCGTCGTTGTAGATTCACCGGCTGCAAACGTGGCCGCTCGGAGCGCCCAAAAGTGACTCTACGATAGTTGTTCTGCCTTCGTGTCGATGGATTAGGAATTCGTTGTTGTCGCGCGATTTGTAGATCGCGACTGACGCGTCGTCGGAGCGACTCAAAGTTGGCATGGGTTTCTGTCAACCTCATGTCTTGTTGATGGATCAAACGGAGTAGATCCGTGTTGCTGACATGCCTCCTTTGGTTAGGACCGATCGGAGGTGTTGACGCCGTGCCGTCAACTATCAGTAGTGGATTGGTTGGGACTGCAATGGTGGTCACCGGGATGAGTTGGATCTGGTTTGGAGCAGCCACCATTGTTGGTGCCATTGTCGGCGTGATAGCCGGAGGCGTGAGAGTTGTAGTAGCAGCTTGCCGAGTTGGAAGTCCAGTGAACGTTCCGAAATTGAAGGTGAGGCCAGCTTCAAGGTCATGAAAGCCGGAAGGAAACCATCTTGATCGACGTGAAATCTCGGTGCGCACCCCCTACCTGGGCGCGCCACCGTCGACGAAATATCGGCGATAGTCCGACCAGGGTATGCCCCGACCGGTAATGGATTGGCGAAAGGCGCACGAGATTGCGAGCAAGACATAAACAGGGAGCAATCACACGAGGTTTACCCAGTTCAGCCGCAAGGATGCGTAAAACCCTAGTCCCGCTCTCTGCTTCGATTATGATGTGGATGTATGAGTTCCGTGCGTTATGCCGCATTCGTCCCTTCACACGGGGTCCTTACTCTCCTTATATATCGCGGGAGCAAGGTTACAAGTCGGAACTAGCCTATCTCGGTACTAAATTTACATACTTTACAAGTCTAAACTTTCCTATCTCAGCTAGGTCTTGTCCTTCTTGTCGGTCTTCGGGAATCTTGCCTGTTTTAGGCTGTCCGACCAGCCTGAGCCGATCGGTCTTGAAGCTTGATGGGCCGGCCTGGCGATAGCGTGTTGGCCCAAACTAGGCCGTGAGGGTATATGGAGTTTATACCTCCACAGTCACCAGCGCGGGGTCACCAAGGACGGTGCGGATTCACCGAGGATGGGTGGCCAGGGCCCGAGCGGGGCGTGCTCGCCGGAGATGGTCGCCGGAGGGAGCTGCGGGCATTGGTGCGGAGGGATGCGGCGAAGTCGCCGCAGATTGGATAGTTGCTTCCTGTCATGGTGAAGGCCGGCCCAGTCAGCAAGAAGAGCAAGCGGGCTCGGAGGCCCAACACCAAGTATCAAGGCCCAAGCTGGAGCAAACGAACATGAAGCCCATGGGCCAGCTGCGTCTGGTGAGAGTGCTGTCTTGGAGGGACAGCTGTAACCGATCGATGTAGAGGGGAGAGGAAGGAAACTCCAACTTGTCTTGGTTGTTGCCGGTGAATTTGTTGGCGGCGAGCTTCGGCTCCATTGGCCGGCGGCAACCATGGCCACCGGAGTCTCTACTCCGGTTTAGCAGTTCTAGACATTACATGTAATAGATCGTAGCAGCATACATCGGTGGTGTTACAACTTCCTTGTTGTCGTGTCTTGGGTTTCAATCACATCAGATACGTATATCAGGGAATACCTTCATTAACAATTTGTCGCGCTTCAGACCTGAACAAGATAATCTGGCTCAGCGGCCGACGTGTACAGCTTTGGTGTCATCTGGTCCTTGAAATAATCAGTCGGAAAAGATGGACTGGGCCACTGCCCACTTCCGACAACATACTGTATTACCGAGATCTAATCACATCATATGGTATGTGGTTAAACAAATGTTATATATATCATCACTCTTGAAACATTTCTCTCTGAGAACATGCAGCTAGATAGTTGTTTTTTCTGAAAATTAAAAGTCATGGTGATATGCATCATGCTTGTTGCGTGTATTATATATTGTGTTCCTCTGCCAGCAGGCCTTCAACAGAACAACATGCTGTTGTGGCAACAACCAGTTGCTGAGGCTCAAAGGGCTTCATGCATCCAACGAGCATCGCGTTGTGCGGCAGGACAGTACCTGTCGTTGCCGACGAGGAGGGTGCTGTCAAAGCAGAGGGAGATGAAGAGGTGTGTCCGGGTAGCCCTGCTCTGCATCCAAGAGAAGCCCGAGTGCCGGCCGGACATGCTCGAGGTCACGAAGATGCTGAGCCCCAGGAAGAAGGCGGTGCCGTTTCCTCGCCGGCCAGGGTACACTACAAAGAGCGCGATGTATGCTGGCGATAGGGGAGCACCACGACGCCTTGAGACTGCTGGCCTAGTTGATGCTTGTCTGCGATTTGGATTCCTCTGCGTTTTTTGAACTATAATGAAAATTTACATGTCTGTAAACAAAATGCAAAGTCGTTTCACTACAATATTGTGTACTCTCAAAGACGGTATTACCCTGTCTGTATAAAATATAAATTGAACATCAACAAACGTTACAGAGACAATCCCTGCCCGTGCCTATGCACATGATATTTGCTGAGACGCATGGTTAAGACAGTGTCTGTGTAAATAAAAGAAAAACAAACAAATACACCAGCTGAGCGGTCGCCACCGGAAATGAAACAGGGACACATTATCGGAGTCCATCCCAGTGGGGCGAGTGGCAGGACGGGACGGGAGTGCACATCCCCTGCGCAGACCATACCGAGGAAGAGAAGAGCATGAGAACAATAATTACGCTCCCAGTGGTCTGGGGGAGCGGGATCAAGTAGGACAAATATCCCTCGCTGGAGTAGGGGAACGAGTAGCCGCCCCCAGTAGCACGATGGTCAGAGAGCAGGCAGCCATGCATGGTGCACAAAACGGAGGCACCAGACGATGGTCACGATTGACGATTTGAGTGTTGCAATAAAGTACGAATAATTCTACACCGCGTTTCATCCACACTACTCTTGTGCCTCCTCTATCGGCCTGCAGTGTCAGCACGCGGACAGCATGTTTACCCGTCAGTATGTACTCAGCACAGGCAGAACGAAACTTACGGTAAAGTATAAACAAAAGCTTGCAGATGCATGATTGCATGTGATATATTGGTAATAAGGTTTGCATACCTAACCAAGTGCCCACTGTCAAAGGCAACTGCTGGGTGGCACGGATGTGCGTCGGCTGCTTCCTGAAAGACCTTCCTCACCAACGCAGCCTCCTCAGACATCTCTGTTTCTATCTCTCCCGTTCCTGCAGCGCTATAATTGACACTCCTATTTACAATTATTTTCTCGAGGCTCGACAAATATTGGAGACCGAGAGGTGTAGTTTTGTCCCATTTATGTGAATCCAAATCGAGCCAGAGCTTCCAGACGCTGGGCATAGCTCCCTCCTCAAATGTTAGGTACGACTGGACATCACAGTCAAACGCAAAACTCTTGAGAGTGTTGAATCCTGTGGTCCCATCTATGACGATGCTGCCTGTTGGGACACCTGGGATCCAGAGCTGGAGACGGAAGAGGCTCGGCAGTGTTCCCATGATGTCAATATCTTCCTGGGGCATCTGCTTCACTACAAGACTCAACCAACGGAGCTTTAGGAGATCTCTGATCCACCTAGGAACTCTAGAGAAGATCAAACCGTCTAGCCAAAGCTGCTCGAGATTTTGAAAAGGAGGTGAAAACAATAGCAGGGCATCTGCTCCGGTTGCTATAGGATGAGACCTCAGGCAGATGTTCTTGAGGTTAGTTTCTCCAGGGAAAAGATCAAAGCATCCATCCATATAGCTGTGGGTGTATCACCATCCATTTGCCTCGGCCGATGCTCGTAGTTGTTTCTGCGTCTGTGGCACTCAAGGGTTAAGTTTTCCAGCTTGTTGAGTTCGCCGAGTCCCTTAATATTCTCTGGCGAGCTCTCTGCTAATAAAAATGTCTCCAGAGTACGCAGAGATTTCAACTTCCCAATCCCGTCCGGCAAACTTGTATCCCGTGGCAAGATGAGATGGGATAAGCATGGCAAGTCAACAATATCTGTTGGAGTGTTACAGACGGATACCAAAGGTAGTTCCATCGTCTCTAAATGTCGTAGCCGCCAAATGTCACTAGGCAGCACAATGGAACGTTGTAAAGAATGTGTTGATATCCATTTCTCGGCTTTAATCTTCAAGTATCTCAGTTGAGACAATTGGCCAACACCTGTGAGGTCCATTCTCGTAAGGTGCTCCGGAAATTCAAGAAAAAACACCCGGAGCGACTTAAGCTCCAACAGCGGTGGCATCCATTTTGTTGCTCCAAGCAAGACAAGAGAACGAACTTGTGGTTGGCAGCAACTACTGGCCACCTGCAATATGGTGTCATCCTCTGCACCACCACTCAAGCTGACTGAGAGTCGATGAACCCTGTCTTGCCGTTCTACCGCTACGTGTGCACTGTGCACAATACTTACAAAATTATCTTCTCTGCACCTCTTTATAATTAGATCGAGAATCATATCATGTACTTTGTAGTAATAAGACTGTGGTTGAATCATGTTCCTGTTAACAAGTTCATTGAAATAGCTCTTCCCTACATCCCTTACATCTTGTCCAGGAGACTTGCTCCTCACAATATGTTCTGCCACCCATAAGTCAATCACCTCATCCCTTTCAATCTTGTAGTCCTCAGGATAAATGCTGAGATACAAAAAGCAAGCTCTTAGATGATGAGGAAGGTGCTTATAGCTTAGGTCTAAGATATGCATCATGTCATCAAAGGAGTTTGCTGCAGATTCTGTGAGTATAGAACGTTTTATGTACTCCCAGTACTCTATGGGTTGGCGCACTAAAGTGCTAGCCATAGTGACAATTGCAAGTGGTAAACCACCACACTTCTTCAAAATTTCAGACGAAACTTCGGTGAACTGAGCAGGACAAGTATCTTCAGTGCCAAAAATTCTCCTAAAGAATAACTTTCTTGAGTCCATCTCACTTAGTGGTTTCATATAGTGAATGCGCCCATAGTCAATTGGACAAGCCTGATGAGCCACACCTTCAATTCTTGTAGTGACAATAAGCCTACTTTGTTGGTTGTTTTGTGGAAAAGCACAACTAATAATGTCCCAGTCTCGTTCATTCCACACATCATCAAGTACAATGAAATACCTACAATCATATCCCAACCACAGCATAGGTTAACACTGGACACAAAATAAACACTAACAATTCTACAAATAAGATACAAGCTATTGCATTACTATATGCCAAAATCACTAAAAATTAATATGCTATTGTAAAATTAGGTTAACGAGGTTACCTTCTCCAGGCCCTCGGTTGCATGTTTATATAGGGAGGAAGAGCCCCTCCCGTGGCGTACAAGATATGGATTGGTTACAACAAACTTAGGATCTAATCTATCCTATTGTTACAACGTATCTAGTTAACAGATAGCTAACCATATATACCGAAGCCTAACAACCGAAGGTTAACAATACATATCTTTGGGTGTAGACTAGCAAATGGAAACACAGTTTCATCAAAAACAACATCACGCGAGATATAAACTCGCCCTTCACTCGGATCAAGACATTTGAATCCTTTGTGAGCATTGCTATAACCAATGAAGACGCATCTCTTGGAGCGAAATTGGAGCTTGCGTGTATTATAGGCACGAAGATTTGGCCACACGGCACAGCCGAACGTGCGAAGGAACGAATAATCTGGATCCTTGCCATAAAGCCGAAGAATGGGAGTATCATTAGCAATGACTTTCGAGGGGAGGCGATTGATCAAAAAAACTGCAGTTTGGAATGCTTCGTCCCAAAACTTGAGGGGCATGGATGCATGGGCAAGAAGAGTAATGCCCATCTCAACGATGTGTCTATGTTTGCGCTCAGCGGCGCCGTTTTGCTGATGGGTATGTGGGCAGGACACGTAGTGATGAATCCCAACACGTTGAAAGAAGGAGTTTAGGGACTGGTATTCTCCCCCCCAGTCCGTTTGCATGGAGCGGATTTTCTTGTCAAACTGGCGCTCAACTAAGCTTTGGAAATCACGAAAACATTGGAACACATCGGATTTTTGGCGAAGCAAATAGATCCAGGTATATTTAGGGTAGTCATCAATGAAGCTAACATAATAATTAAATCGACCGACAGATGTGGGTGCAGGCCCCCAAACATCTGAGAAAACAAGATCTAACACACTTGTGGATACACTTGACGACTTGGGAAAAGGTAATTGATGACTCTTGCCTTGTTGGCAAGCATCGCACACATGCTGATGACTCTGATCTTTAACAAATGAAAGTTTATGACGACTAATGACTTGTTGAACTACAGCCGATGAAGCATGTCCTAGCCGACTATGCCACGTAGACGAGGAAGGCTTGGATGCTTGAAGGGCTTGTTTATTGGATGATGATGACCTACTCGAAGAGGACTTGATAGGGTAGAGACCTCCTTCAGCCTTGCGGGTGAGGAGGGTTTTCTTCGTCTCCAAATCCTTAACAAAGAATTGAGTAGGATGAAATTCAACAAGACCATTATTGTCACGAGATAAACGATTTACTGATACTAGGCTTTTGCTAGCAGCAGGAACATGTAAGATATTGCGCAAATGAATCTTATGCGAAGGGGAGTGCACAAAACCATGACCAACATGTGAGATCTCCATACCTGACCCGTTTGCAGCATGAACGGACTCCCCTCCTCGATACTTGTCGCGGAAGGAGAGCTTGTCAAGATCACTCGTGACGTGATCAGTGGCGCCCGAATCCATGTACCAATTGGTGTCTACGCCATAAGATGACGTGACGTTGGAGGCAGACTTCTGCTGAGGAGCACCACCCTGAAAGCGTTCATCATAGCGTTTGTAGCAGCGAAAAGCGGGATGCCCTTCCTTGCCACAAACCTGATAGAACAGGCCCGCCTGAAAGTTGCTGCCACGGTTGGAGGAGTTGGTGCTATTGTTGGTGTTGGAGTTGTTGGGGCGACCACCCTTCTGCTTGAAGCCGCCGCGGGCAAAGCCACCGCGACCGCCACGGCTAGGGCTGGAACCGCCCTTGCCACCTCGAGACGCCAGATTCGCGGAGTGCTGAGAGCCCCCCATTGCGCGCCTCAAGGCGCTGTTCATGCGCGATCAGTTGAGCATAGAGCTCACCGGGAGAGATCGGTGTAACCCGATTGGCGACCGACGTGACGACGGAGTCGAAGCTATCATCGAGACCGGTCAGGATGTAGGAGACCATCTCATCATCATGGAGACGGCGACCAGCAGATGCCATCTCATCAGCAAGGGACTTCATCTTGGTGTAGTATTCAGCGATGGTGGATGACCCTTTTGAAGCCGTGGTTAGGGCCATCCAGGTGCTGATCAGGCGAGCCTGAGATTGAGAGGAGAAAAACTCTTCAATCTTGGCCCAAGCAGTAGAAGCAGTCATCGCGGACGAAACTTGAAGTTGCACCTCCCGTGAGAGGGAGACGAGCAGGTAGCTAAGGACTTGTTGATCCTTAGCCACCCAGGCAGTATAAGCCTTGTCGACGATGAGCTCCTCGGCATCATCGGCGGGATTCTTCTTGGGAAGATATTGGGTGGGTGGTTGGGCTGATGGTTCAAGGAACTCAGCAACCTCAGCGCCGCGAAGGACAGATAGGACTTGAGCTTTCCATAGAACGAAGTTGCTACGGGTAAGCTTCTCGCTGACAGGCAGAAAGCCGAGGGTGAGGAGCGCGGCGGCGGCGGTGGAGGAAGAGGCGGCCATGAGAAAAAAATTCCGTGAGGAGATAGGCTCTTGATACCATGTAAAATTAGGTTAACGAGGTTACCTTCTCCAGGCCCTCGGTTGCATGTTTATATAGGGAGGAAGAGCCCCTCCCGTGGCGTACAAGATATGGATTGGTTACAACAAACTTAGGATCCAATCTATCCTATTGTTACAACATATCTAGTTAACATATAGCTAACCATATATACCAAAGCCTAACAACCGAAGGTTAACAATACATATCTTTAACAGCTATAACATACTATGTATCGATTAATTGTACAAATATGCTGCAACTGAAACACAAAGGTAAAGTGTCTAATAGCAAGATCTCCTTATTAGTTTTACTACAGTCTCCAACAAAGGCTACATTTAAAGCTCACCATATACATGCGAGGAAAAAAATAATAAATCTTGTAGATAGAAAATCTTTTGTGAAAAATTTGATTGACAATATGGGTGATAATGGATCTATTTTGTTTTCTACAAATTACCCACATATGGTACATTCTATAGTGATTCCCTAAATCTTGATCAAATTGCCCACTACTATCAATGGCAAAATACCCCAAATTAGCCCCTAATATTTATACAGATTACTCATATAAAGTAACCACTAAATTTGTACCTAAATTAACTACCTCCACTATTATTAAAAATGAACATAACTTATTTCTCGATAAAATAATGACACGAACTATCAACTTGAATATCGTCGCTTTAATTTAGATTTTGAACACATGAGAAATGGTATGAACTAAACATATGCCAATCACAGATAAAGGTATAGCACGAATGTGTGAAGTATAAAAATATAGTTGTAACTAAAGTCCATCACAATAGGGTTAACATAGGAAGTATCTATAGTTGTTGTGTCAAAATGTCAAACACATATGGGGTGTGATAAACAAGGGAAATTACGATTTTGGAAGCAAAACTATATATTGTAACTGTATGTTGCTTATAAGGATAAAGTGTACCACAACCACAAGAAAAACTTCTATATGAACATTGTATCGGATTGTGAACAAACAAGAGAGATCGAAGATAACCAATCATGTGAATATTGTTCGATTATGAATATTATTTGTTTCCTATAGGAAAGTGAGTACCTCTTATCCTTCAGGTATTCTCTCACATTGTCGATCAGCTCTTTCGTTTCGCAAACATGAGAAGATGATGGCAGCCCAAGTTTTGAGCACACGTTGTTAAGTAGCCTTTCTATGTCTGGCTTCTGAGAAACTGGCACAAATGCCTTGCTATTGAAATGCCCTTCGAAATCATTATATACCTCATTAGCAAGCGTGGTCTTGCCTAAACCTCCAAATCCGACTATTGACAACACCTTTAGCTGTTTCTCTTCATCCTCTACCCATCTGATAAGTTCATCCTTTTGGGTGTCAATACCAACAAGGGTTCTTGAATCCTTATATAGTGCCGACAGGCGAGGATCAACTGCCACTTTTGTGGTAGAACTGGAGGTGCACACATTGAGATTGTACCTATCTCGGCGTTTGCTTGCTTCAATCACACGAATCTTGATCTCCTTGATGTGATTGGCTATGCTGTACCGATCCTTGACAGTTCTCAGAAAGCCAGAAGCCTTCTTGAGGATGCCCACCTTGTCGCCAGCCTCGCCAACACGGTCCATGAAATCGTCGATGCAATCCTCAATGTCATAGGTCATCTCTATTATATCTTTCCTCCATTTCTTAGCCTGTGAGTCAAGTTCATCAGCAGCATCGTCCATCTTCTCGAGGAGGGCTTTCATGTCACTAAGCTCATCTATGAGGAAGGACACCTCCTTCCGGAGCCCCTTGAGCTTCTTGTACTTGTCTCCCAGGAGCGTGGCGAGCTTTTCCAAGACAGGCTTCATAACCCCCACGGAAACACTGACTGCGATACCTGCGGCTGCCATGTATCCTTGCCTTGGACCGCGCGGCGAGCTGCTTCCCCCTCTGACCCGGTCAATATCCCTCTGTTCTTAATTGGCCCTGCAAATAATTAACGAAGGTGCTTGGCATATGTGCGAGAAATAGATCAAGATGTGCACGTACGCCAGGTTTCAACACTGTTGAGTAGTTGCATCATGAGCTCGATCATGTACCTGTGTCCTCCCTGATTAATAGGTTTTCTTGAGAGTAGATCTGCTGGTCGATTATGAGCTACGATGTCACATACTGAGAAGAGAATAGATGGCAGCAGTATTGTTCAGATCAGCTCGGAGTGGCAGCCCGTGAACTGGCTCGATCCAGCAGCAGGGGAAATAGGATCCAACTGGACTAGCAGCATATATAGAAGCTGCATCCACGGAGAGAAACACAAGCAGCTAGCATGAGATATGTTCCAAGAGAATGGTAATGAACTCGAACAGAAACAACTCACCATATATAGTGAAATTAAATCAGCAGTGCACAGCAGATCGAGATGGGGGAAAACAGAGCTCTAGAAACTCACAAATTCATTATCTTCAAGCTGGCAATTTGGGTGGAATGAAGCAAGAAAAAACACAATATGCTACTACGTATGTTGTATGGCAGAGAGGTCGATGGGTGCGGAACGGAAGCGAACTGATTCATTCTTTCAAAAGCAGTGGATGGTAGTTAGTTAGGTATACGATCCACTTGTCTAGAGATAATACTTTTCGGACGCGGATTCAGTAAGGTTGCTCAAGAAAGTCATGACGTAACTTTTGCATGTACATCCACCATCCAAGAGAGATCTAATGGCTCACAATGTTTGCCAGCAATCCTTGGCCGTCAAATTAAGTCACATCAGCTGCTAGCTGACAATGCTTTTTTTTCTTTTTTTTTTTGCGTAAAGATAATGCGTTCTGACTCAGCCCAGAAAGCAGCCAGCGCGTACATACATGAATGAAAACAAAGAAAGAAAGATAAAAAAAAAATGCAAGGGAGAGTACTATAATGCCTACATGAGGATGTGGGAAACGACATGGAAACTCCAACTAATCGTCGTATTGTGGTTAGCCAACAACTCCAATATATACATCCCGGCCTAACTTCGCTAGTGGAGCACACTAACTATTTTTTTTTCTCAATCACGCAAAAGATTTGCGCGTGTTTTCATTAAGAGAAAAAGGAGAGTCTGATTACAAGCGTGGTGTTTACAATTGGAATAAGCACTCCCCCGCTGCTCGATCATGTCTTTAACCTACTATTCTCTCAACGAAACTCCCTAGATGCTTGTTACCGGCCATAATCCATAGCTCCACCTGCCGCTTGATTTGGTCTTTGACAGCGTTAAGCTAAGTGGCCGCACCGCGGAAGCACCGCGCGTTTCTTTCCTTCCATAGCTCCCAGGTGATCAGCGCGAACAGTGAGTCAGCTCCTTTGGCGTCATGATTCGGCCACAGCGCGCGCCAAGCCTCCCACCAGTCTACCAAGGTGCCCATTGGCTGTAGCAACATCTGGATCCCCAAAGCCGTAGCCGCCTCAGTCCACAGCTGCCTGGCGAACGGGCAATCGACGAGTATGTGATCGATCGTCTCAGCCTGCTGATCACAGAAGAAGCAATTGTCGTGCGCGTCGAGACCGTGCCTTCGCCGGCGGTCTGCCGTCCAATGTCGCTGCCGAAGCGCCAGCCATAGGAACAGCTTGACCCTCAATGGCGCCCAAGTTTCCCAGATTCGGACGCATCCCGGGATCAGGTGTGATCCAAAGTGCAATGCTTGGTACGTCAATTGAATCGAGAACTTCCCATCCGAACTCCAACGCGAGACGAGTTTGTCAGGGGTGTCCGTGAGGTTTACCTCCCTGATGGCGTGCCAGACGCGCAGGTACTCCGCCGCAGCCGGGATGGTCACGCCGCTGGTGATTGTGCGCACCCATCGCCGTCCTGGGATGGCTTCGGCGATGGTTAGCGTGTTGGCCACCCTTGTTGGTACAAAATGCATGAGCGTTGGTGCCATCGCTCGGATGGACACCCCGCCGACCCAGCTGTCTCGCCAGAACAGAGTTTCTGCGCCATTGCCCACCACGGAGTATGTCGAAGCTCTGAAGAAATCAGCTGTCTCCAGGGACTGTCGCAGTGGTAGTGCAGCCCAGGCTCTAGCCGAATCCGTGCTTTGTAGCCACAACCACTTCGCCTCGCAAGCTGTATTAACCAGTTTCAGATCAGAAATGCCCAGGCCTCCCAGTTCTCTTGGCCGCGTGCAAGTTTTCCATGCCACCATGCACTTGCTGCGCAAGTCGCCGTCCTTGCCGCACCAAAGGAATCGTCGACAGATCACGTCAATCTCGGCCTGAGCCCAGGACGGCAAGCCATCGACGATCATGCAGTAAACCGGAATCGCCGAGAGGACCGATTTGATCTAAACAAGGCGTCCGCTTCTGGCCATCAACGGTCCGTGGCTGGCGGGCAGTCTTCTCGCTACCGTGTCCACTGTTCACCTAACCTGGTCTTTAGGCAGCCGCTTCGTGCTTAATGGTAGTCCCAGGTAGCGGACGGGGAATGGGGTCACCTGACAACGAAGGATTTGCTGCAGCACCGGGATTGCATCTTCCGCCCCAAAGATGTTCGTTATTGAACACTTTGCCATGTTAGTTCTAAGCCCTAACGCTTCTTCGAAGATCTGTAGAATTTCCTTGATCGCCAGTGCTTCGTTGACCTCCGGGTAGGCGAATAAGATCACATCGTCCGCGTACAAGCTGCACTGGTACTGGACTCCCTCCTCCGCCAGGCTATGGAGTACCCCCTGCTCCCTTGCTGCGTTGAACAAGCGCCCCAATACTTCCATGGCGCAGATGAATAGCAGTGGTGACAGGGAGTCTCCCTGCCTGACTCCACGTCTGTGGTGTATGGGGCGACCTGGCTGCCCATTCAATAGGATGCAGGACGTTGCCGTCGATAGAAGTGTTGATATCCAACGACGCTAGGTCTGACCAAACCCCATCGCCTCAAGAACCTCCAACAGGAACGGCCACTGCAGCGTGTCAAACGCCTTGGCGACATCCAACTTCAGTAGGACCTTGGGCACCTTCTTCTTCCTTAGCAGCACCGCCGTGCGCTGCACATACTTAAAGTTGTCGTGGATTGAGCGCCCGCGTATGAACGCGTTCTGGTCCGGTGAAATGAGATCCTGCATCTTGGGCGCTAGCCTTAGTGCAAGAATCTTGGAGATGATTTTGGCCACGCTGTGGATCATGGTGATCGGCCGGTAGTGAGCCGACTCTGACGCATCTGCGGTCTTTGGCAGTAGTACGATGAGAGCCCCGTTTAGGCGGCCGAACGCTCTGGAGTCCCCGAAGAGCATGGCGTTGATTGCCGCCATGACCTCGTTCTTGATCTTAGCCCAGGCGCTCTTGTAGAATGCACCTGTGAAACCGTCCGGTCCTGGCGCTTGGTCTGCCGCCATCGCCTTGATGGCGTTCCAAGCTTCCTCCTCGCTATCGGCTGTTCCAGAGCATCGAGGTCACGGCGTTGGATGCCCAGGGCCTCGAAGTCCACCGTCCCCTCTGTTGTTCCTGGCGCCCCGAACACGCTCAGGAAGTGGTCATGTATTGCGTTCTCCATGACCGCCTGATCCGAGGTGAACCCCCCTGAACTCGTAGCCTTGTGATCGCGTTTCTCCTGCGCCGTCCCCTGGCAATCAGGTGGAAGAACTTGGTATTGGCGTCTCCCTCGGCCAGGTAGCGCACGCGTGAACGCTGCCGAGCGATTGTACGATTCAGGGAGGACAACCCGAGGCATTTCTGCTTGAGGTCAGCCCGCAACGCTCCCTGTGATTCAGACAAGGTGCGCACCTCGGAGAGCTGATCTAGCTTGAGTATGATTGTCCTCGGCATGAGTAGTTGCTCCCGGATGTATCCTATTCTCCTCGTTGCCCAGCTCCGTAGCTCGTTGGACATGTTCCTTAACATGATGTCCAGGCGCACGATGGGGTTGGTGACCGTGTTGGTACACACCCAGCCCCGCTGCAGTGTTTCCTGGTACTCTGGGAGCTTTGGCCAAAAGATCTCGAAGTGGAAGCGTGGCTTCGGAGTTAAGGCAAGATTGGTCTGCAGAAGCAGTGGGCAGTGATCGGAGGCATCAGAGGCCATCGCCGGCATGCCGGGAACATCTCTTCCCAGTCCAGCGATGCCAGCACCCGGTCCAGCCGAACGAGAGTCGGTTGTTCGCGTTCGTTACTCCACGTGTGACGACGTCCATGTAGATGAATGTCCAGGAGCTGCAGCGTGGCCACCGTCTGCCTGAAGGCCCTCATTGTTCGCCGGTTGATTCTCGAGTTGCTCTTGTCTGCCTCGTCCAAGATCAGATTGAAGTCACCGATTACCGCCCATGGTCCCTGGCATTGATCACGTACTGCCTCGAGCTCCTCCAGGAACAGCATCTTCTCGGCCTCATCCTGCGGCCCGTAAACTGTCGTCAGCCACCATGGCTCACGGCCTGGGGCTTGGGCCTTCACCGTGCAAGAAAAACATCCGATGGTTGGCTCAGCAAGCTCCACGTCTGGCGAACGCGCTGTCAGGATACCCCCACGGGTCGAAGAAGCCGGGGCGTACGCGAAATCCCTGTATTCGGTGCCAAGCATGGAGGCGACCGTCCACTGGTTTACAACATTCAGTTTTGTTTCGACTAGACGGACAACATGGGCTCTTGCGTCGCGCGTGAGCGTGCGCACATTGTCACGACGGGCCGCCGCATTAAGCCCGCGGACATTCCAACAGATGATGGTTGTATTATCCATTAAGGTAACCACCGAGTTGTGTAAAGGGTCATTGTGTAGACCAGAACAGCGCGCTGCGAAGAACCACAGAAACAACCTCAAACAGTTCCATCGGACGAAACCACTATGCAGTTCTTTTACCGTATTAGCTCCAGTTCCAAACAGGCGATTGGAACGCGTCCCTTTTTCTAAAGCACACATCATCGACCTCGACCGGTGATGCTTTATTAAATCAGTGAGTGGGTGACTCATGAGTCATGACAAAAGTCACTAATGAGAGTCTGCCAAAAAATATTAGTTAGCCTCAATAATGGCAGCCGTGCAACACTCCAAGCAGTACCTACACACAAGGCTACACATTACCTTGATGAGCCCCATATAACATGCCGCTCTCCGCTCTCCACTGCACATTGAGGAGTGAGGAGGGCCTGATGGCCCTGCGCAACTTGCTTACCGAGGTCTTTAAGGCAGCGTCCCCCTCTACGCGAGTCCGCGAACGTGAAAAGAAACAAAAAAGATTTGCACCATAGTTGGTGGGGAAATGACGGAGAAATTAAACTCCATGCATGCTAATAGTCTGGTACTACCGTACTAGCTAGCGTAACATGCATCCGCGCCGCGTCTGTATACTTAACACGTCCCTGGTCGATCAGCGGTCAGTGGTCACGGTCACTATTGATCCACATATTTGGATATTCTGTTGGACGCTATCTGCACGCATCATCACAGTATACAGGAACGGAGGAATTAGTACATAAGGTCACGTTTGCACCTTACATTTACATGACTGATGCATTAATAATTAAACTAAACCATGCAATGATGTTGCTATCTTGTTGATTTACTATAGAAGTACATCGATGTTGATGACTAGCTTGTGTGTTAATTAAAGCACCAGCTGTGGAGGAAAAACCCATGTGAGCAACTCTCCATTTGCCCGTTTTCTCTCATGTGGCAAGGTAAGCGGGCTACAAGTGCCTGATCTAGTGTCAAAGGCATCGTTCATATCTACAAAATATACCGAACCCTCTTTGATGATATCTCCATAGGCCTGAGTGACTCTACTAGTTGATTGGCTGAGAAAGAGCGCCTCGCCCTGAGCTAGTGCGGTGGCGGTGACTGGAACCCATTGGCCTGCATTCAGGTCCGCCTTGAAGATGTCCATCTTGCGAGTATAAGTGTGATCAAATGGAGGCACTTGCACCTGGTGCCTCACCATGAGCAACTCTTGGCTGCCACATGAGTCAACAAGGCGCCTGGTGGTCACGATGTAGTCCTTGGGTTCATAGGGCACCTCCTCATCGTGGACGATCACACTACCATCCTCCACCATCAAGTCATAGTCGTCGTCCTTCCTTGTTGCCTCATCGTCGTCCGTCGTTGTTGCCTCATCATCATCGTTGTCCTCTGAGGAATTGTCGTCATTGATGCTTTGGTAATCATCCATCCAGCTCCACCGGTCTTCCTCACCATCAGCTAATGGATGAGCAATGACTCTCTTGAATCCAGATACAATAGGCTCGCCATCATTGTTCTCAGCAAGGTCGAAGACAACTAGATCCTCATCCTTCGTGATTCCGTAGAGCACGTCTCCGACAAAAGCAACGTCCCACACACCTAGGTGGGGAAGCACAAACCTGCCCTTGCCAGGGCGGAATATGATTATCGTGTGGTCCTCGCGCTGTTGGTGGTGACGGCGATGAGGTCGTCCCCTGGACGGTTATTAGCAGAGCGTGCAATCACCTTGCGGATCTCGAACATCTCAGGGACGTCGCGTTCGTTGTTAGCAGCCTGCGTTCGTTGTTGTCGTGTCAGATCGGATACAGATATGGATGCTGATACGGATACGGATCAGAGAATATCTTCTTTAAAATTTTGTCCTTCTTGCGATATTTTGTTTTTTTGAAAGGAACTGGAGGGGTTTGCACCCCTGCAGGATTTATTGAAACAGAAACAACAGAGTTTAAAAGTTACAAAACTAAAAAAACAAAGAAAGAGGCTCAAAACCCCTACTGGGTTTGGCCAATCCTGAAGACAGAGGATTAGGAGACGTGTTTGCATGGTCAACACGCGATCTGCAGGGGGTAGACCGAAGTCTCGCTCACCACAGCCTAAACGTCAACAGATTAGCAAAACCTAGAAAGCAAAAACTGCGCAAGATATCAGATGAAAGAGCAGCGGCGGCAGCGGCCGAAGTACAGAGGCTTTTAGACGCCGATGTAATCAGAAAGGTACAGTATCCCGAATGGCTGGCTAACGTGGTCATGGTAAAGAAGAAAAACGGCAAATGCAGAATGTGTGTCGATTTCACCGACCTAAACAAGCACTGTCCCAAGGATCCGTATCCCCTGCCCCGAATAGACAAATTGGCGGACATTGCGGCTGGTTGTGAGATAATGAGCTTGCTCGATTGTTTTTCGGGCTATCACCAGATATGGCTAGACCCGGAGGACCAGGAAAAGACAAGTTTCATCACACCAGATGGCACCTTTTGTTACAAGAGAGTGCCCGAGGGGCTAAGGAACGCCGGACCGACTTTCTCCAGGTTAACGGATGAAATATTCCGGGAGCAGAAGAAGAAAAACAACCTCGTCTCCTACGTGGACGACATCGTGGTGAAAAGTGACCAGAGGGATTCGCACATTGACGATCTTAGAGAAACATTTGCAAATCTGCGCTCCAGTGGCCTCAAACTCAACCCCGACAAATGCGTTTTCGGTATCAGCAAAGGAAAGCTACTCGGTTGCCTGGTCTCTGCAAGAGGAATAGAAGCCAACCCAAAGAAGATTGCAGCCATTGCAAACATGGCACCGCCTCAAAATAGAAAACAGGTACAGAAACTCACGGGGAGAATAGCAGCGTTGAGCAGGTTCATCTCCAGGTCGGCCGAAAGAGGATTACCGTTCTTCCGGGCATTTCGGAATGCAGCGACTTTCGGTTGGGGACCGGAACAGCAGCAAGCTTTTGAGGAACTCAAGAAGTACCTCACCAGGCTCACCACCTTGTCAAAACCAACAGCTGGAGCAACTCTGGTACTGTACCTATCAGCAGCACCAGCAGCTGTAAGTGCAGCGTTGATTGAGGAGAAAGAATATGAAGGCAAAATGCAGCAATTCCCCATTTACTTCGTATCAGAAGCTCTTTCGGGTGCTAAGGTGAATTACACTGAGCTAGAGAAGATTGCTTACATGGTAGTGATGGCTTCCAGAAAGCTCAAGCACTATTTCCAAGCACACCCGATTCGAGTCTTGTCAGCTCAGCCGCTGGAATCCCTCTTCCGTAACACCGAAGCTGTGGGCCGAATCGGTAAATGGGCAGCTGAGTTAAACGAGTATGTAATATCATTTGAGCATAGATCAACCATCAAGTCACAGGTGCTAGCAGACTTCATAGCAGACTGGACACCGAATGCAGATGATTCTACCAAGCAATTTGACGAACCCGAATGGACAGTACACTGCGATGAGTGCAGGAATCTCAGCCATCTTGACACCACCGAATGGACCAAATATACGATACGCGGCAAGATTGCGCCTCCTTACCACAAACAACACAAACCCGAATATGAGGCAGTACTATTGGGGCTACGAAAGCTTAGAGCACTCGGGGTCCGACGCTGTATAATTCGGTCTGATTCACAGGTAGTGGTCGGACACATTCAGAAAGAGTACACAACAAAGGATCCTGAGCTAGCTACATACCTAGCCACAGTAAGGAGAATGGAGAAATATTTCACAGGTTTCACCCTGCAGTACATACCGAGGTCTGAGAACACCAAAGCTGATGAGTTAGCGAAAGCAGCAGCCAATGCTCATCCGTTGCTAGCTGACGTCTTTTACCAGGTCCTAACAGTCAAGGCAGTCAAGGAAGAAGAAGAGTCACCTTCGGTCATTCACGCAATCGCAAGTGATGACTGGAGGGCACCCATCTGGGCATACCTCAACGGTACAAACGAACCAACTTCAAAGAAAGACGCGCACCGAATGAACTCCAGGACGAGGCAATTCTCCATCGTGGGGGAAAACATGTACAAAGAAGGTGTAGTCGCTCCCATGCTCAAGTGCATAAGTCGAGAAGAAGGAAAACAGCTGCTTACCGAAATACATTCGGGCTCATGCGGAGCTCATAGAGGTCATCATGAAATCGCCCATAGAGCAATGAGGCAGGGATTCTACTGGCCTACAGCTGTAGTCGATGCTAAGGAGATAGTGAAAACATGCAGGGGTTGCCAGATGTTCGCAAAAAAGCAAAACCTCCCAGCTAACCCCACTTCGCCGGTATACCCGACATGGCCACTTCAGCGTTTGGGCGTGGACATAGTCGGAGCGCTACCTCCAGCTCCCGGAAACCTCAAATATGCAGCTGTGGCTCTGGAATACTTCACCAAATGGGTAGAAGCCAAGCCTCTGGCTCAAATAACTTCTGGAACTTTGGTGAACTTCGTGTGGCAGCGAATCATCTGCCGATTCGGGGTACCTTCGTACATTACAGTCGACAATGGCAAGCAATTCGATTCAGCACAATTTAGAACTTTCTGTGATGAATTGGGGATCAAACTGTCATTTGCTTCGGTTAATCACCCGAGTCAAATGGTGCAGTCGAAAGAGTAAACGGTGATATCTTCACCACCATCTCAAAAATGCTCGAGGAAGCAAAGAAGGGGAAATGGGCTCAAGAGCTCGTCACCGCAGTTTGGGGTCACAACGTCTCCAGATCCAGAGCTACGGGTTTCACCCCGTTCCGGTTGTTGTTCGGTGAAGAAGCTATAACACCAGAGGAAGTAAGAATGGGCTCTTTCAGAACAGAGATATCGGCTACCAACCCGATACAGAGAATGGTGGACTTAGAAACTTCAGATCAAAGGAAACTCCAGGCTGCAGATAATCTAGAAAGATATCATGCCGAAACCAAGAGTTGGAGAGACAAGAAAATTCTGAGGAAAGACATCAATCCTGGGGACATGGTACTTATCCGCCAGCCAGACAAGCAAGGCAAATTGCAGTCACCATGGTACGGACCGTACATCGTGGCAATGAGGGTTAGCACTGGCGTATTCACCCTGGTAACCGAAGATGGAAACAAATCAGCCCACACGTGGAATGCAGACAATCTGCACCGATTCTATCCATGATGCCGTGCTACGAAAAGGGAGTTGTAATAATTTAATTTTATTTCATGCAAATTTGGTACTTTTACATAAAGACATTCGGGGCTCTGCACTCTTTTTCCTCACTGAGGTTTTTTAATGAGGCATCCCGTGTAATAAGTTAAATTTCCTTTATGGTTACCCCGCGTGGAAATGTATTCATATCTGTTACATATTCACCGAATATGCTCAGGGAAAAATGCCTGTACGCATATTCGGGACCGAATCCAAAGGTTGCAAGCAACCTCTAAAGCCAGAAAAGGCTGGGAACTCGTGCAAAAATAGCATGAGATATTCCCAACACACAGAATCGTGTGTATGTTTACCTGTATGACTACGTTGCGCAAAAATGCAGCAACAAAAGTTATGCAAATACCGAAAACGGTCAGGCAACAAACACCTGCCCATATATTCGGCAACGAATCAAAAAGGTTGCAAGCAACCAAAACCTGCTAAAACAGCAGGAAACACCCTCAGCACACAAGCATGTGCACAGTAGCAAGCTTAATAAATGACAAAAGTAGTTGTCAAAATTTAATAAGCAAGGTGGTTCAGCGCATTTATGAGCTCTATGGGCACATCAGCCTATATAAGGGCACCCAAACCTTCCCACAAGCCATCCCATCAAATTTGTTTCAAACATGAGGAAAGCGTTGATTACAGAGTCTTTCAATCCACTGCCAAATAGGCATAAGAGGCCTCAGGAAAGAGCGCATTCGGGTAGCAAAGAGAAATACCGCATTTGGTTTTAGTGTTCCTGGCGAGACCAAGTCGGTCCTCGCAAGATATACTTCAGCGGTCTCAGTCCTAAGGTCAGACCCGGTTCCCTCCAGGCAAACAGCCGAAAAGCATGTGCTTTTCACCACGTTCTGTCCTGCACGACCATGTGCCAACTAATGGTGATGTGGAAGCCTAGCGTAGTTTCCATGAATCATAGTACAACGCAGCGCGATATCAGCGTCGGGATCTGGTTGGAAAGATTCGGTTACCCTACCGAATCAAACACCCGACATGTTTCGGTCGACATTACCCGCCACGAGAGCTTCTCCATCTGTGAGCTTGGTTTCTTTCGGCACCAAAAACTCCTCATCCAGAACAGCGGGTGGCGTTGGAACATGATGTACCAATTAATAACTTGCATTATACACCAAGCCACCCGCCACGGGTTTCTGCATCCTAGCAACAAATTGCAAGGCCACAGCCAGAACCCGGCCTGACCGAAGCTATTTCGGGCGGTTATGCGCCAGCACAACTCAAAAAGCAAGTGTTGCAAAAAAAAAGCAAACTTTTATTGTTACACCCATCGTGGGCAAACTTGTAATAAAATACAAGGAAAACTATACTATTTACCTTATTCGATGCTATTCCACCGACCAAAAAGGCGGGGCGGAACAGTTTGTAAGTCTACCGAATTGCTCGTGTAAGTTAGCAACAACATGACACAGCAGTAACGATAGAACTACCGAATCACATCAAACGCTTACCTTGGCGCAACAGCCGAATAATTACCATCTTGTGCTGATTCGGCTACATAACCGAATCCACGGGCAAAACTAAGCATTAAACCGCCATTCGGTCTAAAAAGACGGGGCGGGATGGCGCTTTCCAAGCATACATCAATTCGGTATAAAGACCGAAGGGCATCAAAGCAGCTCATCACTCGACAAATTCAAGCCATCTAAACCGGCGCGCATTCGGCTGCGAAAATTCCTTGACGCATAATTAGCGTCTGACGGCGATTCAGCTACGTAACCGAAGCCACGTGCAAAACTAAGCAGAGAACCGCTTTTCAGTCTAAAAAGACGGGGCGGGACGGCGCTTTTCAAGCATATTCCAATCGGCACGAAGACCGAAAAGCATCAAAGAACAAACCGTTCGACAAGTTCAAAACACGTAAAGCGATGCGCATTCGGCTATGATGAACATTAACGCCGAATTATCGTCCTAGGCGATTCGGCTATAGAGCCGAAGCCACATCCAAACTTAAGCGTGTATCATTACAGCACACCCAAATCCGGCCAACATGCTGGCCTCAAAAGTTCACAAACTTAACAAAGTGCTCAATGTATTTTCACAACCACATGCAAGTGGTTCAAACTCCAGGGGTCGAGGTAGAGGGGTTCAAGGCAGGGGCCTGGTGAGGATCGGCAGCCGAAGTGGATGCAGCTCCCGCTCCATCCTCTTGAGTGCCAAGCGCTTGTTCTTCTGGGACGGGCTCTTCGGCAGCAGACTGAGGGGCTTCGGGGGTGCCCACCGGAGTACGCACGGCAGGGGAACCTTCCCGCGCGTCGCGCTCCTCTATGTAGGCCTCAACCCTGGCTTTGATAGCAGGTTTCTCACTGGGATCCTGCATGCAACAACATAAGAGATGTTCAATTCGGTAATAACAATCGAATAAGCACAGTAGAACGAATGCTTAAGCGCAATAAGATTATTTACCCTGGCACAAGCATACGCGGCCCGAAGCAACGCCAAGTCATGCCCGCCGGCTTTGGTCCAGAAGCCGTCAAAGAACCACTTCTTGGCGGCAGCCTGAACATCTTCATCAGGTTTCCAATAGCTCATAGCATTCTCAAAGGATGTTGCCCTAGCGAAGTGGTCACTGCCTTCCTCCTTCACCGATTTCATCAAGGCACGTGCAGTTTCGAAGCCAGCGTACTCACGGCCCAGTTGAATAGCGTAATCGAGCTGGGATAACTCCTGGTTCAGGAACCGAATCTTCTCCAAAGCTGATTCTGTACTGGCAGGAACCTCGCAGTCCCCTCCAACGCCGTTCAGCACTCGGCGGAAAATAAGGGCCAGCTCATCAAGCTTCTCACCAACGGTGAGCTCGGTGGCCTGAGCCTTTTCGGCTTCGCGGCGTGCATCGCGCTCAAGTTGCTTTTGGGTCTCCAGAGCGGCTTCGGCTCGCTTTTGGGCTTCCAGGGCGGCTTCGGTTTTCCCAACCTCCTGGGTAAGAAGGCTTTCGTTGTCCACCAGCTTAGTCTCCAGCCTCTTAACATCCTTCTCCCGAAGGCGAAGTTGCTTTTCGGCATGAGCAAGAGTAGCATGGCCCTGCTTCACCAAAGGCACCGCATGCAACCGAAGCCTACAAGCACACAAAAAAAAACAACCATGCTTGTAAAAATTCTGAACAAGAAAACAAGTAAGTTGGTGATTCGGTTTGCTTACCGAAATAGCATGAAAGTTAACTGCCGAAAGCAGTTCACTCCGGTCTATCCCCAGCAAGACCTGTTTGGTCTGGCTAGCCGAAAAGGATGAGCCGCATTCATGGCCGAAGGCCAAAGCAGCCGATGAAGGCAGAATGCCCGCTTCATGGGGGTCCACATGCGCCACCAAGCGGGCGTCAGAGTCAACTCCTAAAGCACGAGCGAGTTCATAAGTCTCTTCCCGGTCAGGGCTATGTTCATCAGCGGAACAAGAGCCCGAATACACCTTCATTCGACCGAATCGAAAACTAGACGGCTCAAGGCAAACAAACCCCTTGCCGAATAAGACATTTTGGGACATCTCGGGTGTCATGCGCGTTGATTCGGCATGGAACCGAGACTTACCAGGACGACGGGTAATTGGAGCATCAGCACGGGGCCCGCCACGAGCTTCCACCACAACGCCCGAAGTGGCTTGCGCAGTTGTTTCGGCAGTTCGCGCGGCAGTTTCAGCAGGGGCTCCAAGGCTTAACCCGCCGGTAGGCCCCCTGGGCCGAATCTGCGAGGAGCGCGCCGAAGTGACTTCGTCCTGGGTCTTCCTTTTCTTGGAAGTCATCTTGAAGATGCTCATGGTCGGCTGGTCGTCGATCGCCAGATCGCGGGCGCTCCTCATTTTACCGCCAGCCATTGAGGAAATTTCCTCGCTTGATTCGGCAAACTCCTGCACACCAAAGAAGCAAACCGAATCAGTACAAGCCGAATACAACGATAACACGTAAAGCAACTAAAACAAGTTAGCTGCGCAAAAAGCTGCAAGTTAGAATCCAAAGCTAAGTCTTTCTACCGTATGGCCAGAAACAACCGAATCAGCTTCGCATGTGTTAATAACTTGGTTGCGACTTTGCTTTATGGGTTTCACCCATTCCCGCTTGGCAAGCAATCGACATACCCGAACGTCTTCGGTCTCTCGGGGCTGAGATTGCCGACCGATTTGACGGCGCCATTGAGCCTCGGCTTGGCGCGTAACGCGCGGATTTTGAGCACCACGGCCTTGAGAACGGCCGCTTCCACGACCACGCGCCACATTCGGTGGCGGGGCCGAATCAGGTGGACCAACAGTAGCATCACCCTTCGGTCTCCAGATCGGAGGAAGCCGATCAGGGTATTCAACATTCATGCGTTCCCAAATTCGGTTAAGACGCTGAAGGGACCCAAGCTTGGACATGGTCAAATCGTGCTCTTTGTCATTATAGGGATCACAGAGCCGATTAGCTCTCCTCTCCATCTCTTTCACAAAGTCAGAGCTTGAGTCATAGCCAGGTGGCCGAACCAGATTGACCGAAGGTCCTCGGTACCCTTGGTGATATGTAAAACCATCAAACTTCATGCTAGTGTAGAGTGGCCATTGACCAAGAGAGAGCATCTCTTCAACTAGATCTCGGCTGGTTTGCCTTTCGGCTGTTTGCCGATATGATTCGGCTGCTACATTGTCAAGTGGCCCCATATTCATCTCTGGAGCCGAAACGAGCCCTTCCATCTGAGTCATAATAGAAACTAAAGGGTGAGCCTTCGGCTGACCTTGTTCTTCAGCAAGCGCCACATCGGCGTCTTCACATACACGGTAGTAAAACCAATGCTTCTTCCAGTCCTGCCACTTGTTTTTGAAGGTCGGAACTATACAGGAGGCCATGTTGCCTCGGGCAGGGACAAAATTATAAGACCCCACTTCCAACTGAAGTTCTTTAGTCCCGGCGTCATCGGTTCCGTAAGTAGAGTACAACTGAGTTTCATAGTGCCGAGTGAACACCGGCACACTCAGTTCACTACCCATCATCTTTTGTGCCATGGCATAGCAGCTGAGACGCACTATAGCATTCGGCGTCAGATGGTGAATCTGCAAGTTAAAAGCATCCAAAACTTCTCCGACAAAACCCTCAAGGGGGAAGTGAAGTCCGGCCCTAAAGTAATCCCTGAACACGAGAGCTTCGGTGGATTTAGGCATTGGGTATTCTTCTGTCCCAGGAGACCGGCTTCGACTTCGTTCAGCAGCAGTCAAAAATACCATCTCACTGATATCAGTTTAGCATACTGACTGTGGATTTGGATTGATCAAGGCGGCATGACCAACCGGTGTGCCTAGGTCCTCTCGGTGGCCTCAGTGGTCGGGCAGGAACAGATTCGGCTACCTCTTCGGCATGAGGAGCCGAACTCCCCTCATCCTTGCCCGAAGCAGCACGAGCTTCCTTTTCACCCTCTAACGAGTCAAAGCACTCAACACACTTGTCCACTTCTTCTTCTTCATCTGATTCGGTTTCATCAGATTCAAGGACAGATTCGGGTGGAATGGCTCTAAGCGGCATTGGCCTTTTCCTCGATGGAATATTCTGCCCACTAGTTTCACTGGAACTGGACCCGAAAGATGATTCGAAGCCGAAATCGAGCAATCACCCGATTCGGCATCGGTAACCGAATTGTCGGTGCTAGACGGAACCCTTGACATGTTAGCAATATAGAAGGAAAAAACCCACCGAGACTATAAAAAGGAAAAACGGGAATTAAAACAAGAAAACACAAAATATCAAATACACCGAATAGGAAATTAAGGTTGTTTCGGCCATCTTAGTCAACAAAGATACAAAAGGCGAGTAAGTCCTCACCTAGAAGGAAACCGAAAGGGTGAATCGGCGGGGAGAACGAACTCAGCGCGGCTTCAAGGAGCTAGCGAGCCGAATCGCCATTTCGGTCAGGGGCGCCAAATTGGTCGACCGAATCAGCAGAGGCTTGAGAGCGGGCGGCGGCGAAAATGACCACTGGCGGCTTACGGGGGCCTTTTATAGCCCCCCGCGGCGGGCTGACCGGCGGTCAGGCGAACCGTCGCGTCGGTCACGCATCCTGAGGCCGCGCCAAAAAAAAATTTGTCCTCCTCGCGGGACGGCGCTGGGTCTTTCGGTTATCATCTATCAATCAGCGGCAGCCAAAATCGATCACATTCATTTCGGTTGACGCTGAGAGGCTACTGTTGGGTGACAACGGGACCTGGGCACCCCGTCCCGCCGAAGTGACGAATTGCCGATTCGGTCAGGTAACCGAATCAGCACCCAATCTAATTCGGTCATCTGAGTCGGCCGGCAATGAACTAATGGTCTAGCTCGCCCAGAGGCAAGGTTACCGAAGCACCCATACCAGGGGGGCTTCGGTGCCCTAACTGAATCAGCACTGGGCGGCTGGCGGATATTTTACTTGTGCAGGGACGTCACGCTGCTGCTCCTGTGAGGACTACTCGCTGCTTTGTGGGCCTGGTGTTGTCGGCCATTCGGCCAGCAACTTGGAAAAGCACCAAGAAGACTGTTACGCCCTCGCTACCAACCAGCAGGAGGACTCAGGAGAAGCGGCCCAAGGGCTTTTTGGTCTTGTAAAAGCCTACGGGCGCCTATAAATATTTCCCTGATGGGACTGTACAAGGGATCGGAATATAATGGAAAGCATTGAGCTTGTGTTCTATGTTCTATTTCGTGTTCCGTGCGCCACTTCGTAGGTAGATTCAGCATCACTTCGTGAGTTGATTCGGGTTTACCACCGGAAGGGGGTTCTAAGGTTCTGCCTTAGAACAACAACCTGGATGCCAACTGCTCCCCAACACTGGATCGAGAATGGGCATTCCAGAAGCAGGTGTGAGAGGGATTCTTCAGTAGCCGAGTTACAAAGCACACATGTATAGTCTTGCAGTTGATAGTTTTCCTTTTTAGTAACTCTCTTGTACTGATTCTATCTTTTAACACCAACCAGAAGAAGACCTTGTGTTTGCTCTGACATGACAATTTCCAAATCCATTTAAAAGCAGGGTGAACTGCTTGCTGTCCACTTAGATGCCCATATGCTTTCTTGACCAAGAATTTACCTGAATTCCAAATGTAATGCCAGGAGTCATTTCTGTCATTGTCATCCATTAGTTGCTGAAAGTTTTCCTGTAAATCGTGCAGTTGCAAGTGTGCCTGCTGTGAAAGTGGCAGGTGGAACAAATTGTGGATTGGGTTTTCCCCCATTGCTGAATGCAGACTAATGTCCCCATTTCTTGCAAATGAATGAAGCTCTGGGTAAGCTCTGCAAAGAATGTCATTTGACCACAGGTCATTCCAAAGGAAGCAAGAGTCTCCCCTTCCAGGCTGTACCCTAGCCAGACCTTTGTACTTCACTAGCAGCTTCAGTATGTCTCTCCACCAAAAAGATCCTTTCTTCTGTAAACCTGGTAGCTTTCCATTTCAATAATATTTTTCCCAAACTAGGTTTACCCAAGGGATATCTTCTTTGTTAAAAAATTTGTGCAGATGCTTGATCAATAGAGCTTCATTCTGGGTTTTTAGGTCAATGACTCCCAAACCTCCACTTTGTTTTTCCTGACAAACTGCAGTCCAAGCTACCTTTGGCTTCATTTTTGCATTGCAGTCAGCCCCTCTCCAAAGGCAAAGTTTTGTCCTTCTTGCGCAATAATATATGCACGGACTTGTCATACACGTGACTCCTCTTCTAGCTAGGTCTCTCGTTCCTGCGATTCAGACCCGAACTAGATCGTCTGGCTCAACGACCTACGTGTACAGCTTTGGTGCCATGGTGCTTGAAATAATCAGCGGGAAAATATGGACTCGGCCACTCCAGAAAACATATTATTACCGAGCTCTACTCACAGTTAAACAACTTTTATATACATCGTCATCCCTCATGAAACACTAAATTCACGGTAACATGAATGTTGCACGTATGTATCTTGTACTCCTCCGCCGGGCCTTCCACACCACAACATGTTGTTACGGCAACAAAATGGTGCGGAGGTTGAAGGGCTCCATAGCCAAAGACCCCCTCCAAGATTGTTGTAAAACGAAGAGGGTTTTCTGAAATAACAGAGATCTTGGAGACTTGGCTAAACACAGATTTTTGGCTGAACTAGTTAAGGAGGAGCAAATTCATTCCATTGCTCTTCTGAAACAGGACGGGGTTCATTTCCGGATCATGTACTCAAAAATCTTTGTGGGGGACAGGATTTTATTTGGCACGCCATGGCACCCCACGGTAGGTGTGGGGGTATCTTGCTTGGTGTGGACTTGTCTTTCTTTGACATCGGAGCAATTGTTGAGGGGGATTTCTATGTAAAATTCACTCTCAGAGTCAAATCAGATGACTTCAAATTTGTGCTATACACGGTCTATGGCCCAGCACAGCTCCAAAATAAAAATGATTTCCTAGTAGAACTCGCCAATACATGTTCTAAAGAAATTCTTCCATTTATCATTGGAGGAGATTTCAACATAATGCGAAGCGCAGAGGATAAATGTTCTGGGGACTTCGATCCTAAATGGCCAAATCTTTTCAATGCAGTCATTGAATCTCTGAATCTCAAGAAGATTTCAATGGGCGGCCGCCAATATACTTGGGCAGGCTCAGGTGATGACCCCACCTTTGAAAAGTTAGACAGAGTTCTCGTCGCATCGAGTGGGAGATCAAGTACCCTTTAACAACAAGTACAATCCAGGATAGGAACATTTCGACCATACTCCCCGGTGCTTAATACAGGTGTTTCAACCTACCAAACCAACCGTCCCTTCAAAATTGAGAGGGGATGGTTGATTAGAGATGGATTCTATGGTATGGTCGCAAATATTTAGAATTCTCCATGCAATGGATCCACCCCCTGGAACGTTGGCAGTTTAAAATCCGCAGACTCCGACAATATCTAAGGGGCTGGGCTAAACACACTGTAGGGTCTTATCGAAAAGAGAAAAAAACTCTGCTAGCTCTCTTAGATGATCTTGATAGGAGATCTGAAACCACTCCTTTATCGGATCAAGAGATTAATTTGAAACACTATCTTAAAGAACGTCTAGTTACTCTCTTGAGAGAAGAGGAACTAAAGTGGTATGAGAGAGCCATGGTTAAAACCCTTTTGGAAGGGGATGCTAATACCCGGTTCTTTCATCTCGGTTGCCAATGGAAAACACCGCAAACAACACATCTTTAAACTTGAAAGTGATCAAGGTGTTGTCACAGTGATAACAACCTCAAAATTCATATCATGACTTATTACAAGGATCTATTTGGCCAACCGAAGTTCTCGACATTTCCATCTTGGAAGATCAAAATCTGGATATCCCACAGGTATCGCGAGGAAAATGATATACTCATAGGCCCGTTCACTGAATCAGAAGTGAAGGAAGCGGTCTTCCAAATGGAGCATAATAAAGCTCCAGGCCCGGATGGTTTTCCTGCAGAATTGTATCAGGTATTTTGGGAAGTTATCAAGGGTGATCTTTTACCCTTGTTTGAGGAATTGCATAGAGAGGCCCTTGATCTCTATAGCCTGAATTTTGGCATCATCACCTTAATCCCAAAGATTGATAATGCAACTAGAGTTCAGCAATATAGGCCAATTTGTGTTCTAAATGTGAGTTTCAAAATATTCACAAAAGTGGGCACAAATAAGCTTAATTTAGTAGCTAAAACTGTGGTGAGACCAACACAAACGGCTTTTATGCCGGGCCGTAATATTATGAATGGGGTCGTTATCTTACACGAGACCATCCATGAACTTCACACAAAAAAAGGGACAGTGTCATTTTCAAAATCGATTTTGAAAAGGCATATGACAAGGTGAAGTGATCTTTCCTCCAGCAAACGCTACGTATGAAAGGTTTTTCCCCAAAATGGTGTCGCTGGATTGAAGCAATGGTGACAGGGGGAAGTTTAGGTGTCAAAGTAAATGATGATGTGGGACCCTACTTCCAAAGCAAACGGGGTCTCAGACAGGGAGACCCTATGTCACTCATCTTATTTAACATCGTTGCGGATATGCTTGCTCTTGTTTTTAATAGAGCAAAAGCCGGTGGTCAAATAAGAGGTGTCGTCCCCCATCTTATAGATGACGGTTTATCCATTTTGCAATATGCAGATGACACTGTTATCTTTATTGATCATGATCCAGAGCAAGCACAGAATCTGAAACTGCTGCTTTGCGCTTTCGAACAGCTATCTGGACTAAAGATCAATTTTCACAAGAGTGAAATCTTCTGCTATGGTGCAGCCAAAGAGATGGAAAATTTCTACACTGGCCTCTTTGGTTGTAACACAGGGGAATATCCTTTCAGATATTTAGGGATCCCCATGCACCATAGAAAACTTCTTAATTCTGAATGGAGCAAGGTAGAAGACCGGTTTAATAAGAAACTCTCTTGCTGGAAAGCAAAATACCTGTCTTATGGGGGAGGACTAGTTCTGCTGAACTCTGTTCTAAGTAGCCTGCCCATGTTTATGATGTCCTTCTTTGAGATACCCAAGGGAGTACTTAAGAGGCTAGATTTTTATAGATCTAGATTCTTCTGGCAAGGTTTCTCTGACAAACATAGATACCGACTTGCCAAATGGGACATCATGTGCCGTCCCAAGGACCAAGGAGGACTAGGTATCCTTAATTTGCATCTGCAAAATAAATGTCTTCTAGCCAAATGGTTGGTTAATCTTTTAAACACAGAAGACATGTGGTAATCTATGCTAAGGAATAAATATCTAAACTCCAAAAGTCTTACTCAAGTGACAGCCAAACCCAATGACTCTCATTTTTGGAGAGGCCTCATGCAGATCAAAGATGTGGTACTAGTTAACGGTTCCTTCGATATCAAGGACGGAACTAATGCTAGATTTTGGGATGATATATGGGTAGGCAATACGTCATTGAAAGTTAAGTATCCATCCTTATTTAATATAGTACGAGACCCACATACAACGGTGTCAAAAGTGATGAGTATCGACCTCTAAACATCTCTTTTAGAAGGGCTCTGGTGGATAATAAACTTTCTGAATGGCTGAGCTTAGTAGCACGAATCTCCAATGTTGAATTGGTGGCAGGAACTAATTATTTTCGATGGACTTTAACCAAATCTGGGTTATTTTCAGTTCATTCCATGTATCAATATCTGTAGATACACGCCCACCCTTTCGTCATAGGATGATTTGGAAGTTAAAAATATCTCTAAAAATCAAAATCTTTCTCTCGGTTCTTACAAAAGGGTGTCGTTTTAACTAAAGACAAACTTGTTAAGAAAAATTGGAAAGGGAGTCAGAAATGTATCTCGCGCAATGGGAATGAGAATATCCAACATTTATTCCTAGATTGCCCCCTTACCAAAATGACTTGGAGGATTATCTTCTTTGCTACTAAGCTAACCCCAACTAGATCAATCAACCACATGTTTGATAGTTGGCTTACTAATCAACATAAAAAGATTAGAAAATTGATTTGGGTGGGGGTGGCCGCAATGTGCTGGGCTATCTGGAGATGCCGCAACGATGTTATCTTTAATCAAATGAAATATAACTCTATTATGCAGATAATTTTCAGAGGAGCATACTGGTTGCGCTCGTGCGCACAGCTGCAGCATGATGGGACAACCAAGGACGCACTCTCCACGATGAGCAAGAAGTTAGAAGTAATTGCTCTAGAGATATCCAATAAAGGGTGGAAACATTTATATTGTTTGAGTTAGCGTCCGAGTCGTTTTATAAGACCTTGGCTTTCTCTTTTTGTTTCTTTGGAAAACCTTATAATAATTGGTTGTGTACATCCTCGGATATACAGGCCAGATACTTTTATCCATTATCTAAAAAAATACAACGATGCATGGCATCGCGTTCTGTGGCCCACGGTGCCTGTTGTTGCCGACGAGGAGGAGGGTGCTATCAAAGCAGAGGAAGCCCTGCTCTGCATCCAAGAGATCATGACGATGCTGAGCTCCAGGAAGGCGGTGCTGTTTCCTCACCGGCCAGGATACGCCAACGCCACGGTGATCCCGAGGTACGCTGGCGACAGGAGCACGACAATGCCTTGAGACTGCTGGCTTAATTTGTGCTTGCCTACGATTTGGCAGCGTTTGCATGCCGCCCTGAGTTTACATGTCTACACAAAAAAGCAAAGTCGTTGGCAACATCGAGTGTTTTCAGAGACGGTCTGGTTTTCCAGATGCGGGCCTTACAACCATCTGCGGAACAAGACCTTGCAAATAGAACATCAAGCATTAACGGATAGAGACGGTCCTTGCCTGTGCCTATGCAGATGGTGTTTGCTGACATCCGTCTGTGTAAATAAAAGAAAAACAAACAAATAAAATAAGTAGTATGTATACAGGATTGTCCACGGACGATTGTCCACAGAGCTATTATTCTACATAAATCAGGATACATGATGAAGTGGATCTGGGGATCAAGTAGCCTTGATAATCATAAATTCCTCTTCTGGTTACTAGCAAGAGACAGATTGAATACAAGAAACATCCTAAGGAGAAAAACAATGTCTCCGCCAAGCTATAATTGTGTGCTCTGCACTGACAATGTGGAGGAGCTTTGTTTTCACCTCTTCTTTGAGTGTAGCTTCAGCAAATTGTGCTGGGAAAGCATTGGGATAAAATGGAGGTTTGATCTGAACCCGGTCGACATGATCTTGAAGGCAAGGGAGGAATTCAATAATCCAATCTTCAGGGAAGTGTTGATCACTGCCTGCTGGAGTCTCTGGAAGGTTCGAAATAGCATCATCTTTGATAATGGGAGCTTAAGCATTCAAGCTTGGAGAGCCTACCTCAGAGAGGATTTGGGGCTGGCCAGTATCAAGGCCAAGCTCGTTAAAAAAGCTAAACTAGTAGCTTGGAGAGATAGGCTCAGTTAGGCAACTTACTTATCTCTTTTTTCTCTTTGGACCTGAAGGTCTTGTAAAACTTTCTTGTAACCCTTTTTTGTACCATTCGTTCATTTAATTAAAAAAAAAGTAGGTCGGGGCCTCCCCGGCCGATTCGGTAAAAAAAAAAATACATGATGAACTGATTGTACAGCCAGAGTTAGTCATTACCCTCGTGGTTACGGTGTTATTACAAACCAAGCAATAAGCGTACCGTATAAGTCGGTACCAGCAGACCGACCAACTTACTTTAATCTATATCTATATTTATATCTATATCTATATCTATATCTATACCTAATAATAAATTGACAAAATTTTTGGTGTGTTGTTTCGTCCATCTTCCGTTTGGATTCTATTTTTTTTATTAGTCCTCTTGTTTCTGTTTTTTTATATTTGTTAAGTTTTTTTTTCCACCTCTCCGAAACTGACTTGGTGTCGGGCAACTTCGTCTCCCGCAGCATGCGCGCCTGCCTGGCTCCGTCTCTACTCGCACCACGCCTCCCTTGCATGATTCTAAATATAGAAATAAACCAAGCATCTAAATATAGGAATAAATCTTAGCCACGGCATGTAAACGTGGCTACACTTAACAAAATCAAGCACATACTAACAAGATTTTGGACATCATCAAAATTGACTGATCAAAATTCGCACGCAAAATGAAGGGGGCTCAAAATTCCCATGCAAAATGAAGGCGGCAACAAAAAACCTGTGGCGCTGCCTTTCATCCGACGGCACGAACATTAGAGCATCTCCAACAGTTTCGCATTTAGGGTCTGCATTCTTATAATTTGCAAAAAATCACGAAATAAGGTATCCAACAATTTTGTATTTGGATTTTGTAATTTGGGCAACTTGGCAATTGACGGAGGAAACTTGACATATTTGCAAAGCCGCGGACCGCTTGCCAAACGCAATCCGGCGCTCCTCCCGCGCTACTCCCACGCGCATGTAGGACTCTCTTCGCGCCATATATAGTCGGTTGGGTCCACAATTTGATAAATGCCAAGTCAATTTTGCAAAACTCTTGGAGATGGCTTGTTTTTCTCCTCCCCATTTCGTTTTGGGAGTTGGCAAACTACAACAGATGGCAAAGAAAAAATGCCAAACTGTTGGAGATGCTCTTAAGAGTCTGCTCGCAAGAAAATTAGATGACCAACGGCTCCAACCAGAAGACGGCTCAGCTCCGAATCGGCACACAACTCGGCTCCTTCGCTTCCTCTCAATCTCATCTGGAATACTAGACGCCGTCACCCGCGGCCAACATCTTGGTCGCCGGAAAAGCGCTCCATGCTACGGCGCGGCCATGGGCAGCGACGGCGACTCGCACGGAACGTGGCGGTGCTGCGATACGGCGCTCGACAGGGTAAGGTAGAGGGCACGAGGATGAAGCGGGCGGCCTCGCGAACTTGACCGTGAGGTCCTCGGCGGCGGCCAGTTGCTCGAGGGCGGCGGCGCCATGGGAGGCAACTACGAGCTCGTCGTTCTATTGAGCCACTGCGTCTGCCACTTCCATGATACAAGCATCTATCTCCATGGCGGGTGTTCGAGGCCAAGAAGACATCACGAGATGCGGTGCCGCAGCTTGCCACTCCGTTGCGTGGCCGCGAACCCACCGGGCCGCCGCCGCCGCAGCCTCGAGGTCGAGGAGTAGCTCTCATACAAAGAGCATCCACTACCATATTTATTAGGGGCATAGATGGAAAACTAACCCTAATTAATCACTGCTTGGTTACCGCAATCATGTCCTAAACGTTAGGTTATTTAGCTGTGGAGGGAGTATATCACAACTAGCATGTATGCAAATATGCGCATATTGTTCACTCTCCGACAGAATTCCACGGATATGGATTCTCTCCTATTCTTTCTTACAAATGTATAAATATCAAATAAATAATAAATATAGTATTATACAAGTCTTCCAACTCTCGACCGTACTTAATAAATAATTTTGATTACCAACAAAAATTATTACTATTATAACATAGATCAACCAATATACATCTAATTAAACTGTGAACAAAAATCTTAATTACCCCTGTTTTTTCTTATAAATATCAAATAAGTAATAAATAAATATATACACGAGTCTTTTGAACTATTGATTGTTACTTAATAAATCATTTAAGTTGTCACGTCCAAGATGGGTCACTGCGCGCACGTCCAGCGTTAATCAAAAGCGTATTTTCATTATTTCTTTTTCAATATCCATAAACAGATATCACACATGAAGCAATGTTAGGACAATCATGGTTACCATCATCAATGGCTCCTACACCAACGATGTCGCCACATCGAGAAGGCGAGCCCGAACACCATTGATAACGGCTCCATATCAGTAACACAGAGAACAGGAGTCCAGACATCATCAAGGACAGCTTCGCATCTACACCCACTAACATACGCCATTGGACACTAGCGAGGCATATGATCCATGATATGTGGTTACCATAAAAAATCATTTTAGAAAAAATATTAGAAAAATATATCATTTTAAAGTTTAATAGATGTGTAGCATTCTATCTTTGATTTCTATTAATGCATTGTTTTTTTTGAAAGTTTAACATTGGTATGAAAAAATTTGATAGAACAAAATAAATTTATTAAGAGTTCTACAGCATACTGCAATTGCATGGGGGCAACCTTTCAAGTCGAAGTGAGATTTTTTTCGCGAGCAGGCGTATATGCCTGTATTTCATTAAGAGGGGAGAATGGTCGTAAGACCTACAATATAGTTTGACAAACGATGGTCGCGAGAGGCACCCATCACACCCAGAAGCCTATCTACTGGATCCACTGAAGCCTTAGTCAAAGTGAGATGGCATTATGATTAGAAGGATTTCCCATCTGATAAGAGCAGAGGAAACGGCGAAGCTAGCAGGGCGTCGTGAATGCGTGATGGCAATAGAGTCCCAGTAATTCTGCACCGCGTTGCATTCACCTTCTAATCTTGTGCCTCCTCTCTCGGCCTGCAGACAGCATGTTTACTCCTCAGTACTCAACACACATGCACAACGAAACTTACTGTAAGCTCAAAAAAAAAAAAAAAAAAAAGGAACTTACTGTGATATAAGTACAAACAAAAGCATTAAGCTTGCAGATGCATGTAATAGATCCGCAATATATATGTTTTGCATACCTCAAGTACCAGAGATCTTTGTCAAAGACAAATGCGGGGTGACTAGGATGTGCGTCGGCTGCTTCCTGAAACACCCTGCTGACCAACTCCAACTCAGAGTCGTCGGATGTATCGTTGTGGTTATTATCAACCTTGCCTACAATTATTTCTTTGAGGTTCAACAGATACTGAAGACCGAGAGGTGTAGCCTTGTCCCATTCATGTGCATCGAGTGATAACTGGAGCTTCTGGAGGTTGGGCATAGCTCCGTTCTCAAATATCAGGTACGATGCCACATCACTGTTAAAACCAAAAAAATCGAGAGCCTTGAAGCCCATGGACCCGCCTATCACGACCTACATGTAGGGACACCTGGGATCCATAAGTAGAGTTCAAGAAGGGAGGGAAGTGACCCAATGACGCCAATATCTTCCTGGGGCATCTGCTTCACTCCAAGTCTCAACCAACGGAGCTTTGGGAGATCTCCGATCCATCTAGGAACTCTAGAGAAGATCAGTCCATCTAGATCAAGTATTTCAAGGTTGCGAAATGGAGGAGAGAGCAGGCTTAGGGCATAGGCTCCCATAGCTGTATAACCAGACCTCAGCCGAATCTGTTTGAGGTTACTTAATTTCTCCAGGGAAAAAACCAGAGCATCCATCAATATAGTTGTGAGCGTATCACCATCCGTGCGTCTCGGCCGTCGCTCTTTGGAATCCTTTTTCCGAAAGTTGAGACTAATCTCTTGCAGCTTGTTGAGTTCCCCGGGGCCCTTAATATTCTCTGGAGAGCTCATTGCTACGCTAAAACGCTTCAGGGTACGCAATGATTTCATCTTCCCAATCCCATCCGGCAAACTTGTATCAGATGGTAAGATCAGATAGGATAAGCATGGCATTTCAGTGATATCTGATAGAATGTTGCGAATGGTTATGTTATGTATTTCCAGCCTCTCCAAATGACGTAGCCTCCAAATTTCACTAGGTAGCACAATGGAACATTCTCGATTACCATAACCATGTGGCGTATCAATCCTAAAGTACCTCAGCTCAGACAATTGGCCAACACCTGTGAAGTCCATTCTCATCAGGTGCTGAGGAACTTCTTTAAGGTAAAGCACCCGAAGAGATTTAAGCTTCGACAATGGAGGCATCCATGGCATGCAGAGTTGTTCAGTCGAAAATTGAGGCATCCAGTTTGATGCTCCTAACAAGACAAGAGAGCGAACTTGTGGTCGGCAGCAACTAGTGGCCACCTGAAATATGGTGTCACTGTCATCCTCTGCATCTCCAGTCAAGCTGAGAGTCGACGAACCCTGTCTTGCCGTTCTACCACCACCTGTGCACTGTGCACAACACTTATAAAATTATCTTCTTTGCACCTCTTTATGATTAGATCGAGCATCATATCATGTACTTTGTAGTAACGGAATTTATCTGGTTGAATCATGTTCCTGTTGACAAGTTCATTGAAATAGCTCTCCGCTACATCCCTTGCATCTTGCCCAGAAGACTTGCTCATCACAATACGTTCTCCCACCCATAAGTCCAT
Organism: Themeda triandra; assembly: GCA_018135685.1. NCBI lineage: Eukaryota > Viridiplantae > Streptophyta > Magnoliopsida > Poales > Poaceae > Themeda > Themeda triandra. Next base: position 85,421 of record JAENPR010001455.1, on the reverse strand, counting down.
CAGCTCATCCCGTTTAATCTCATAGTCCTCAGGATAAATGCCAAGATACAAAAAGCATGCTCTTAGATGACGTGGAAGGTGCTTATAGCTTAGGTCCAAGATCTGCATCATGTCATCCAAGGAGTTTGCTGCAGATTCAGTGACTATAGAACGTTTTATGTACTCCCACTGCTCTATGGGTTGGTCCACTAAAGTGCTAGCCATAGTGACAATTGCAAGTGGTAAACCACCACACTTCTTTAAAATTTCAGAAGAAATTTCTGTGAACTGAGTAGGGCAAGTATCTTCATTGCCAAAAATTCTTCTATAGAATAACTTTCTCGAGTCCACGTCACTTAGTGGTTTCATATAATGAATGCATCCATGGTAGTCAATGCAACATGCACGAGCCACACCTTCAATCCTTGTAGTCACAACAAGTCTGCTTTGTTGACTGTTTCGTGGAAAAGCACAGTTAATAATATTCCAATGCTTCACTTCCCACAAATCGTCAAGTACAATGAAGTACCTACAAATGTGTCCCAAACATAGCATAGGTCAGTATAAGCTGCGCCGAGATATTGCTCGAAGAAATTGTATAGTCGATAAATTTTAATAAGAAGTAAAAGAATTTGTACTAGTTGTACAAATCTGCTACAATTTAAACATGAAAGGTAACTAGTGTAGCTCTATTTAGAAAATTAATTACCATTCTAAATTGATCTTATTTTAACTAATTAGAATCTTCGAAGAGGTCTTCATATTAATCCTTATGATACTCAAAATAAAAGCTAAATCCTAAAAATTCTTACAAAGTTCAAATGATCAATTAACAAAAATTTCCATCCCCTTCTCCCCAAAATAATCTAAATTACTCATGGCTACCATTATACAAACAGTCTTAAATACCACTAATCTTAACCTGAGTTTGCATTTTTACAAATAATACAAAAGAATCCATTAGTTTTTATCTACATTAATAAGCACCTCCGCAATTATTGAAGTAGCCTAAAATAACACCCTTAATAACTATAAAATTGTTATTTCATAAAAGATATCCTCGAGGAGTTAAATATGCTTCTAAATTACTGACATATATAACTATTAATACATGGGAAAATAACATGATGTATTCAAATTAACACCTAATTTGCGATTGAATTACCCACCCCTATAGTTTATTAAGAATAACCGAAAGTAACCACTAATTATAAATGACGCACATATATATTTTAAAGAGAAAATTTACAATGGTTGGAGAGGCATCAAGAGGCATTTGATGTGTCTATAATTTATGGGATCCATAAGTCGCGAGGCATCAACACGGAGGCATCGAGAGGCATTTGATGTGTCTATGATAGGTGGGCCACATGCGGCTGAGAGGCATCGCGAGTTCGCGACGCCTCCGGATTTGGGGGAAATTAGGACTCCAATAAAAGAGTGACAATTGCTTTTATGTAGTTTATTTTTTTAACAAGGGTAAAAAGGTACTTTTATAATTGTAATAATAATGTTTTGACTACTATTTGCTTTATTAAAAAAAGATGAACAAGTTTGCCTCCTTAGTTTTCATTGTCTTGTTAGGGTTCAGGTTAGGGTTCATTATGCCGCTGTGTAGTTTGCCGCCGCCGCGCTACGCCACCACCGCCGCCGTCGATCAGCCCGCCCCAAACCACCAAGCCAATGGATCCATCCGGTGCCCCTGTTTTGTCCGGCACCAAGCAAGCAACTCGGTGGAGGCGACCGGCCGGGTCTCCCACGGCGGAATACGACAGTAGCATGTGCCACTGCCGCTAAATTATTTGTCCTGGGAACTGACACCCATAAATCGTGGACTTGTACTGTATATCGATCGGCAGCATTTTCCATCCGTCGAAACAAGAATTTCAAAAACTAGGCGTGTATTATATCTGATTGTTATGCTCTCTCCATTAAAAAATGTGCGTGCGCATGAACCAAGGAAGCACAAAAGAACCGATTACCATATCATACCCCGTATACGAACATTGGGCATATATTTTCCTTATTAATCAAAAAATAACGGAAAATATTTTTGAGAAAGGGAACAAGATTTACGATAACACCCTTAACCAAAATAAATTAGCCAAATTAGATATTTTGTGGAGGCATCGGAAGGCGTCTGAAAGCATCGGAATGCTTTCCCAACCATTGTAAAAGGGCTCTTATTTAAAATATCAATGTCCTTCTGTGTTACTCTCTTTGATCATTGATAATATAGGCAAAACTAACAGAATGTATCAAAAGTCACCCCTAACCATTCATCTAAATTACTCACCATCATTATTACTAAAATCTATTGTCGTGTAATTCTAATTACCTTGCTTAGAAACTAGTCACTTCTTTTTTAATAGAAAAAACTCAGCTATGTACGGAATATGTTTGTCGTAGTATAACTATGCATGAAGCTATAAAAATTATGTTAATAAGAAACTGGCAACCAAAGTATCTAACCAAAATAAAGAATTTAAAGTTTTCACATAAATATTGGTTAGACATACTTTGAACAGAACATAAGTGAAAACACACATGGATGTGCAGTGCAAATGTGGAAAAATGTGAATGAGAACTAAAAAAATATAAAGTTGCTAAAGCTAAAGCTATACTAATAGGAGAAACATAGGAAGTACTAATATGTTTGTCGTAGCATAACTATGCATGAAGCTATAAATATTATGTTAATAAGAACGCATGAGACATACTTTGAACAGAACATAAGTGAAAACACACATGGATGTGCAGTGCAAATGTGGAAAAATGTGAATGAGAACTAAAAAAAATATAAAGTTGCTAAAACTAAAGCTATACTAATAGGAGAAACATAGGAAGTACTGATAAGCACTGGGTTAGAATGTCAACTACCCATGGATGTGCAATAATGATAAGCGGACAATTATGAACTAGACCTAAGCAAATTGAGCCTGGCCCGCAAGGCCAGTCCGAGTCCGATGGGTTTTAGCCCGCCCACAAACCTTACTGGACAGGGCCTGTGTCGCAGACCGCTAAAAATTTTTTTGGCCCGAGCCTAGCCTGAAATACTATTTTTACCAATTTTACACTATAAAGTGCGCGGGCGGACCGCCCAAGTCCGGGCCCGGCCCAAACCCGGTCCGAAAAATGAGGCCCGATCAAGCCCGTGGGCAGTTTATGGGCAGAATTTTGTCTGCCAAAAAAGAACGAATTTTTTTTGGCCCGGCCCGAACCCGACCTGGCCCGCAAAATGCTCAGGTATATTATGAACTAGGATGGAAAAGTTTATTGCATTGGCAAAAGTTCACACCAATGATAAAGATAAGAGAACATATACATAATATTGTGTTAGAATATGAGCAAATGAGAAACCAATTATGATTATTGGTGGCACTATATTTATACAAATTGCAAGTGTCTGTGAGCAGTTTATTTATCTAGATTATTACAATGGGGAAGCAATTAGGATGTGAGAATTGCACTAAAGTGAGAAGGAGATTGATCTTTTTCATTTTTAGAATAATTTTCAAGCTACATATTATAGTAAAAAATTACGAAACTACACTTTTAGAAACTTATCTCACAAAACTACATTTTTAATACAATGTTAAGCTCATTTTGTATCATAAAAACCTCATAATAAATGGTGAATGTATAGTTTTGCAATATATTCTTGGTATATAGTGTACTTTCATTTATTTTACTACTACTCTCTTATAGAAACTACGAGAAAACCATGTGCGTTGTTGCGGGAATCATCGGTGAAATTATACTACTTATACTTACAAATATGATTGAATAAATATTATAATACATGTTAGTGAATGATTTTTAGCATTATAACTTTGCATGTCAAGATAGAATGTGTTAGTGGGATGTTGAGTGGATGTCGATGTGGACACTTTGTATGGCAAGAGAATATCTTTATAAGAGATATAGATATAGATGATGGATGAGGACAGTAACCTTAATTGCTAATGGTGAGGTAGAGGTAAATAATTATATAGTACACCAATTAAAATTGACCCCACCCCATTTTCTAGATCTGCATTATATTTGTCGAGGTTGCAACAAATTAAATGTTGCCCACACTGTCTCTAGTACTCATGTACGCCCTCCGTTCTGGAATATAGAGCGTTATTGCCATTCTCGGAAAAAATAAGAGGAAAGACAATAGACACATGTACCCCTTACTTAACTTGCTAAATTATTAAAATCTAATCTATATCCCTTAATTAAAGGCTGCAAACTAAGTTTTCTTTTAGAAATATGGAAACCACTCAATCACGTATTTTATTTGAGGGAATATTATCTTTTATTCTCAAAATGTATTGTATTTGAGGACACCTCCAAAACCTAGAATGCTACATATTTGAGGACGGAGGGAGTAGCAATTTGCTTTCATTGAAAGCTATGAACAGCAAGTTAGATTTGGCAAGAGAGGTAAGGCAAGTAGTCTGTAAATGTTGAACTTGTTATGATTAAAATATTCATTGCAGCATATAATAATGAGTACCTCTTATCTCGTAGGTGTTCTCTCAGAGTGTCGATTAGTTCTTGCACTTCAGAAGCATGAGAGGATTGAGTCAGCCCAAGTTTTGAACACACGCTGCTGAGTAGCCTTGGTACGTCTGGCTTTTGAGAAACCGGCACAAATGCGTTGCTATTGAAATTCCCTTTGACTTCAAGATAAACCTCATTGGCAAGTGTGGTCTTCCCTAAACCTCCAAATCCTACTATTGACATCACCTTTAGTTGTTTATCTTCATCCTCTGCCCATTTGACAAGATCTTCCTTTTGGGTCTCGATGCCAACAAGGCTTGTTGAATCCTTGTATAGTGCAGACACGCGAGGATCAACATCCACTTTTGTGGTAAAACTAGAGGTGCACACATTGAGATTGTATCTATCTCGGCGTTTGCTTGCTTCGATCACACGAGTCTTGATCTCATTGATCTGAGTGGCTATGCGGTACCGATCCTTGAAAGTTGCCAGATAGTGAGAAGCTTTCTTGAGGATCCCCACCTGCCTGTCGCTGGCCTCACCAACATTGTCCATGAAGTCGTCGATGCAATCCTCAATGTCATAGGACATGTCTATTATATCTCTCCTCCATTTCTTGGCCTGGGTCGAGTTCATCCACAGCGTCATCCATCTTCTCAAGGAGGGTGTTCATGTCGCTAAGCTCATCCATGAGGAAGGACACCTCCTTCCGAAGGCCCTTGAGCTTCTTGTACTTGTGGCCCATGAGCATGGCGAGCTTTTCCAAGACATGTTTCATAACCCCCATGGAAACACTGACTGCGATACCCGTGGCCTCCATCGATCCATATATTGCCCTTGCACACACTCGATCAGTGTGTGTTGACGACCTTCTTCCTCCCCTCTCCGATCCGATGTGATCCCAGTCCCTCTGTCTTTAATTTGGTCCTACAAACAAAACAACAAAGGTGGACTGGTTAGCGCGTGAGAAGTCGATGGTGGTGTGAAGGTACACGCTGGCTTTCTTGAACACAGATGAGTGATGCAACCTGAACTCGATCGATGACGTACCTGTGCCCTCCTTATTTAATTAAGAGACCGGTTGCATTGAGCATAGATCTGGTCGATTACGAGCCAGGCGCCCAGGCTGAGTTACTGACAACAGATTGCAGATGTATGAATCACCACGTAAGATCAGCAGCAGCAGAGTGGCAGCCTGAGCGTGAACTGGCTCGAATCCACCACCAGGAGGCATATATACAAGCAGCTAGCTGTAGCATCGACGAAGAGAAACACAAGCAAGCTAGCATCAGACTAGTTCGAAGACGACGAATAGAAGGAATGATGGATAATGGAAGTCCAACATAACATACAGAAAACAACTCACCGCCACAATCAAATTAAATCAGTGAAAAAAGCCGATCGAGAGAGGGATAATATGGTTAGTAGCTGACATATATATACTACTCTCTACTAGCAGAGAGTTGGCTCGGTGTGGAATGGAAGTTGGAAGGTAGTACCTGATGGCAGATATCAGAGTATGTACTGCATCTGATCTCTTTAGTTAGCTGTAGGTCCAAGTCCAACAGAAAGATCAAAATTAAGCGAATGAAGCTGACGAAATCCGTATCTTATTGACTAATAAGGGATGAATTCGAGCTTACCAATCTGCAAGGGTATAATCTGATTCAGAGACAGAGGAGCACAGGTTGAAGTTGAAGATCCAAGGACCAGTTCCTTCCTACTGAAGCATCCTATCTGGTCCTCCTCTCATGGACATCGCTTGAGCAGCCGGAAATTAAACGGAATCTTCCTGGAAATATGATATGTATGTATCTTAGCATTAGGATTTATTCTCCAATTTTTTCCCTACAACAGTGCTGGCTCTCACATACAGTGAGTCAGTGACAACTACTAATCAGCAAGCTTGCAATGGCCAGAGATCCTTTCATAGCCAGCCTAGAAGACCAATCATGCATGTAAGGACAGTACAACAGTGAACTGCGTTATTACTATTGCCAGCTGGAAAGGCATCTTAAGGTACCATTGTCACTGTCATTGCATTGATGCAGAGGCAACCACCATCCTCCCGGTCAGGGACCCTAGGACACTGCTACTCTCTCTGTCCGTTTTCAAGCGTGACTGTAGTATTGGTGATCTTTCTTAAATTTAAATTAATCTTTTAGAAAATATTAGCAACGTTTGTATTACAAAATACATTTAATGATGTATCTAATAATACTAATTATGTATCATACATATTAATATTTTTTATACATGTTTGGTTATAAAATTAGGGATCTTTGAATTTTTTAAAGTAAGATATATATTTATTTGATTATTAAAGTTAAGGATGTTTGTTTTTTACAATTAAGAACAACAGTTAAGGGCCGAGGGAGTAGGTGCTCGCACACAAGCATACCATACTCCCTCCCTCATGTGCATTATTGAGTGAGGGGGCCGGCGACTTAACGTGGAAGAAGACACGAGACAGCAAGGTGGTCTCGTCTCCCCGGCCCGCCGGCCGGGCCACTGTCTCCATTATTGCCCTTGTGTTTTTGGACACGCACATTTACTGTCGGATTGGCTGCAAAACTTTTTTTTATCTTGGCGAGTCGCACACACTCCTCGCCGATCCTCAAGGAGCAGCCAAAACTGGGCAAGGCTAGGATCGGCGAGGACAGTGGCAAGCAGACGAGTGACCTGAATTTGTGCAGCTGGCCGGTGACACAATGGGCTCAGAAGTAGACATGGATTGGAAGAAGCGGCTCACGCCGGCGAGCCAAGTCATCAAGTCAAGTTCCATGATGTACGTACCCAATGCAACAGGCCCAGCGGCAGAGTGCAGGCCCATTTTAGCCAACGGACCGTCCAGAGGTGTTTGGGCACAGGCCCTCCAATGCGGGCTCCCACCACCAAAAAGGCCCAACTCATTTTCGCCTTCCAGCAGCTAGGCACTGATCGAGCAGCAGCCCAATTTTTTGATGGGGGGCCCAGTGCTTAGTAGATAAGCGTGGTTTAGCTACCGGGTCGACAATGAACCCAAGGCAGTCACTCATCGTTCGCATGTTCCAGGAGTACTGAGTTAAAAATATTGCTGACTTATTGACTTCTAATACTGACTTGTTCACTTTTCTTTGACGATTACGGTCGGGCGGTGTTTCCACACTCACCGGTCTCTATCAGCTGGACCTTCCTGCCTCCAGAGATACAGTATATAGTCATATAGATAGCGCCCCAAAAAAAAGACCGGAAAACGCACGTACACGTGTTTTCGATTCACGATTTTCAATTCGTGCCTCCAGATAGACGACGAAACCAGACTTGGAGTCCGCCACTCACTGTAACTTCCATATATTCACGGCCGGTTTTCGTTTCCAGGGTTTGGCCGTTTCTGCTCCAGAGTCCAGATAGATACGCATGCGGCCGGCCGGCCCGGAAATCACAGGTACACGTGTTTCTTTATTCTCTGCGCATGTGTGTGGAAATTATTAAAGGCCTACAACTAGAAGAGCACGTGCACAAGGAAGAAGAAGTCATGTTGCTGGAAAAAACTGGACATATCCTTAAGAAAATAGGAAATATATCTAAAAACATCTAGAAAAGTCTCAAAACATTTTAATCAATGTATAAATTCCAAAAAAATGGATTTATCCTTAAGAAAATAGGAAGAAAATAAGAAAACATCTAGAAAATTCTCAAAACATTTTATTCAATTCATAAATGCATTTTGAATGCTTACGCTGATGAAAAGACATGATGAAGTCAGCATGAATGCAAACAACAATAATCTGTGTCGCATTCAGCTGATTACAGCATGTCATGCTTATATTTGGGAAAGTTGTTAAGTTCTTTGTAGACATCGATTAAAATACTTTGGGTGTTACTATATTTTTTATTTTATTTTGATAAACCCAATATTTGAAAGAATTTAACTATTTTATTCCATAAAATAAAAATATCTTTATTTGGGTTTATTGTGTCCCAACGTATCTCAACGAGTTTTATCAATTTTTTTGGAGGCCTAGTGATAAATTTTGTGGGTGACAAACCTATCTTGTGTTTCTGAGATTTGTTTTTGGAATAAAAATTGTCAAACCACCCACAAACCCACTTTAAACTGTTGATGGGTGTAATTTGTCTGGTTTCAAGAGTTGAGAGTTTGGGATGTCCGGTTTTAAAGTTCAGGGGGGCTTTAAAGGTCCGTGAGATGTTAGGGGGGCAAATAAGACCAAAAGGAATACAATAACAGGAAGCAATAATGACTATTTCGAAGATGATATCAAGTTTCTTGGAAATAGGTTGGGCCAAAAAGTTTTAGTCCAACCAAAGGCTCTAAAAAGATGTAAACTAACAAAAAAATTAGTGTACAACAGAATCTAAACATATTTTGGAGATTATTTAAAATCCATTTTTCAACCAAACACTCTATGCAACAGGCAAAGGTTCAATAACATAGAGTTACAATTTTAGAAATTTTAGTTTTCTCTGTATACACATAATGTACTTTTGTGAACAAAAACATTGAGGTTATTTTTTAGATAGAAAAAACATTGAGGTTATGAAGAGAGAAGAAATGAGTTCATTCTAAATGAATCTCAGTTTATAAATGATAGATGAAATGCTTCAACGTATCGATCCTTCATGACTATGTAGTAATTAATTTCATATCCAATCCAATTTTTTTTGACCATTTCCAATCCGAATTAAGAAATTCTACATCATACGTACAACAATCAGATGCTATCTATTTGACTATAAATATTCGGAAATATTTTTTTCAAAAGATCCATTACCTCACCCCTTTTTTGCTTGGAGCTCACCAGGTGAGGTCCTAGCCACCCCTAAATTCATATTCGGAAATATTGAAACATAATGAAACCTTACATTGAAGCGTTGTTCTATATATTTATGCATGGTGTCATTACACTGTAAATGCTATGACAGCATGGAAATAGCAAAATTGAAACATGCCACTATTACAGAATATGTAGATGGAAATATATACGTATCCATTAACTATTCCTGCCACTTACAGTATTTTCCATGTATCCATTATTATTTTCGCATTAATAATTAAAATCGGCCGGCCGGAGCAATGCGAGTCACAGGGTGCAGGGTTAGGCTTGTTTTCCTGCCGGCGATTAACCCTATAGCCTCTCCTAAATCCACGTCCTTGGGCTCCATTCCATCAGGCAGCTTCCAGTCGAAGTGATACAGAAGGCTGGCTAGCGCGAGTTCAATGTTGCACAAGCCTAGGTTAATGCCCGGACAAATCCGACGGCCAGATCCAAATGGCAGGAACTCAAAGTTTGTTCCCTTGTAGTCCAAATTGATCTTCTGTTCGTCCTCGAACCGCTCTGGCTTGAAGTCTTCCGGGTCTTCGCCCCAATACTTGGGATCCCTGGAGATCCCCCACACGTTCGCGAACACCACTGTACCCTTGGGAATGTCGTAGCCCATGATCTTGGTCGTCTCGCGACACACCCTTGGGAGCAGGAGGGGTACTGGGCTGTGCAGCCTGAGGCCTTCCTTTATCACTTGCTTCAGGTAGCTCAGCTCCTTGAGGTCGTCTTCAGTGATGATGGTCTTCCCTTTGAAAGCCTCTCGCACCTCGGCTTGCGCTTTGGCCATCGTCGGCGGTGACCGCACTAGCTCCGTCATGCACCAGGTCAGCAACGATGACGAGGTGTCGCTGCCGGCACCAAAGATGTCCTGGGAATTCGTCACGTTAGCTAGCTGGTATCTTTATAATTTGCTGCACGTAGACACTAGCTGGCCCTATACTTACAAACATGATCATCACGATGACATCGTTGGTGAGCGGGATCGGCGTGCTGTCTTCCTTCTGGAGCCTGAGCAAGACACTGAGGATGCCCTCCGCCTGCTGACCATCGCCACCGTCCATGGCTTCCTTTCTCTCCTTGATGATCTCCTCGAGGATGCGCTGCATCGTGTTCCGGGCTGCCAGCACCTTACGGGGTGCAGTGTCGATCATCTGCATCAGCCTCGACGATGGGAAGAGGTCGGCGACGTTGACCCCTAGCGTCTGCCGGAGGGCGACGTCGATGGAGTTGAGGTACTCGTCCCGGTGCTTGCACCCACTGCCGATCGCTTCCCGCACTACGGTGTCGTTGACGAACATAGAGACCATCTTCTTGAGGTCGACGGCGGCGCCGGCAGCGGCGGACGCGGCGAGTTTCCCCATGAACCGACCCACCTCCTCCTCCCGGAGGCGCCGGAACGACTGCACGCGGGCGGCGCTGAACAGCTCCAGCACGCAGATCTTGCGCATCTGGCGCCACCGCTCGCCGTACGGCGCCAACGCCATGTTCTGGCCGTCGAAGGTGAGCGCGCCAAGGGTGGCGTTGGTGTACCTGTCGGCGAACGCGATGTCGTGCGTCTTGAGCACCTCCTGCGCGGCCGCCGGCGACGACACCACCATCATTGGCACCTCGCCGAGCCGGAACATCATGACCGGCCCGTGCTTCTGCGCCAGATCGTGCAGCGCGCGGTGGAGGCTGGGGCTGCGGCAGATGAAGTGGTGGAGGCTGCCGATCACCGGCAGCGTCGATGGTCCCGGGGGCAGGTTAAGCTTTGGTTTCGCGGCGAGGGACTTCAGGTGCCTGGAGACGACGACGACGACAACAAGCACGGACACTGCGGCGAGGAGGATCTGATTGTCCTCCATAGTGGCTATAGCTACTGAGGTATCTGGCAAGTTCACTGCTGCTAGATTAACTTGATGTGCTTTGCCTGTGGTGGTGCCAGCCGTGGCTGAATATATAATGTGTAGTCCTTACTCGCTAGTATTACTCCCGAGTCCGGTTGTCGTCAAAGCTACCAAAAAAAAGTCAAGCATCGTGTCTTGACGTCCATGTATATAAGTTCGATGCGCCCTTGGCTTAATAGTGTTAATCTTTTCTTGGTCCTAGATTCTTTTCTACGGTGATTTTTTCCACTCATGTGCTTGTGCATGTGCATGTGCGTGGAAAAGCCACTGCCTAGGCGAGTTCGTCACAGGTGGAGTGAAAACGAAAATGATAATATCCGATTTTCCAAAATTGCTTTCAAGTTTTTCTCCGATTTATAGACGTGAATGAAAATGGTAGCGGTAACGAAAAAACAAAAATGATAATGGTAAAATTAAGTGGAAATAAAAGTGAATGATTTTATCTTCTTGATCGTTTTTGAAGATTTTTGTATTTAACAGATAATTTACCGTCGATACAACACATGTTTTAGGAGTTTAGCTCCAATTGGCCAACATAAGCGTGCCTATTTTGTCATTTATCTGCACACGCAAACACTTAAACTATTTTTTAAAGGAACTATTAGGCAAGTTTTTTTTTTTTTTAGAAACAAGAAGCCAATCAGGCAATCAGCCAACAATCATGTAATGCACCAAGCACCCATTACCCGTGTCTAGCCAATCAGGCGGTCACCAAATACATGCCTGAGGTTCATCTCTAAGAAGCCTACAACCTCCACTGTAGAAGCAACTCTAATAATTCATGTCTTTATGATTACGTTGTGTCAAGTCAACTTAGAACTTATGTCTTTATTTTATTATTATTATTATGTGAGATAGATGGAGCGAGTTATACGACACTTCTTATGTTCTAAGATTTGGCATGTTTATCGTTTTTTAGATACTGTTCTTATTGATTTCAGCCGTTATCAATGTATATTGTTGTTGTTTTCGAAATTACCGGAATGGGCACCATATTTGTTTCCGATAATAATGTATCGATTCCGTTTTCATGAAAATAATGTGAAAGTGAAAATGACTTGGCCTCCTATCGGTCGTTTCAGATCGTTTTCATTCCTAATCACAGGTGACATTAATACTGGCTGCAATGGCGGCCAATATATATAGTTTCGACCGGTCCCCTCCAGTATGGGCCAGATTCGGCCTGTTTTTACCAGTATTGAGCATTTGCGGGCTTTGTATTCTGCACTTGATCTTGAAACAGTTGCCTGCTTCCGAGTATTCCAAGAAATCAGATTAGCTTGAAAGCAGCCTTCTCCAATTTGGCCTCACTTTCGTGCCGTAGTTACTCATTGGGGATGAAAGCCAAGAACTAAACGATCAAGAAAGAGGCAAATGAGAAAGAAGGAGCAGGGTTTCATGTCCACTAATATGTGTAAATTTTCATTAAAATTTGGCCAAAGTTTAGCCGGTGGTATTGGTGAAATTTCGGCCAAAATTCTGCAATACCGGTATGCATGGTCCCAGCTGATGGCGCTGTCCTGATGTCCTCGGAGCGCCCCGACCCTCCTGGCCGTTACTAGCTAGTACTCCGTAGTATCGATGGCGTCAAGCTACAATAAAACAAGTCAAGTATCATGGGTTGACGACCATTAGACCATATATGTTCGATGATCCGGTGGCTTAGTCTTTTCTTGGTCAAACCGTTATTTCTTCCATCCATGTACATGTGCGTGGAAAAGCCACTGCCTTTTCGGCTGCTGCATGCATGTATATGTGATATTTTTGGGTATATCTATACTCCACTCGGATGTTTTTTTGGCTCTTCGCGCTTGATCCTGTAGCCGTCGGATGCAACTGTGAACGGACACGATTGATACTCGAGACCTTGCAGCTGTGCGGGACCATGTGGTTGCCGGCAAATGGCTAAAGATGAGCATCCAAGCCGCACGGGACTTTGACAAGCCGGCCTGGTAGGACACGGCATGTTATGGTCCATCCTCCACCGGGTTGTGCCGCCTACCGTGCCTAAGTGAAGGAATAGGCATATGGCTCGTTGGGCTGTTTTTTGAGCCATGCCAGCCTAAAAAGCGCAATGGCCCAACCCAAGGCCCACGGAAACAGAAGGGGAGGTGATGGAGAGGCGTGGAGTGTAGAGGCAGCCGCGTGGTGGTTACGGAAGCCGACGGGCTCGCATCCGCAAAGGACGAGGCCGGATCCGCAAAGGCGATGGATGGGGAGGCAGCATCCACGCACGATGGAGGAGGCTGCCCGCTCAACGCTGCTGCTGCTGTGCTCGACAATGCTGCTGGTGGGGAGGCACCCTCAATTCCAACCTGAAAGATTTTTGACCTTGTTATTCGTGAAGTTTGTTTGAGTGGTAGTACTGCGTGTACACGACCAAATGTCAGCGAAGATCAGAGATGTCAAGACTATACTCTGATCATAAATATTAATAATGTTAGTAACTACACATATAACCTTGTAGGTTATTCATTCTTGTATGAACTTTCATGGTAGAACAAGTTTCTGAGTGGTGTGTATTATAGAGCATGTAATGAATAAAATGTTACAAAAGTTTTACTATAGTTTTCAGATTTATACAGGAACAATCTTCAGATTAGCGAGTTATGGTAATGTAGTACTTCCTCCAATGGGATTCGTCTGATTTCTACTGTGCAAAAACCCACCACCCGAAACCAAATATGAGTCATATCTATCATATTGGAGGGTGCACCCACAGCTCATGCATCAAGATCTTTTTTAGACGATGAAGGAACGTCCTTCCCACCAGTTGAGCTCCTGCGCCATGGTTAGTTAAACCACTCAACCTAAGACGCAAATCTTGTTGACGATCACTCATCACCAATCAAGCCACAAGGGTACATATCACCCTTGTGTTCACAAATTTGCTGAGAAAATCATAATAAATGGAAAAAAGTCTAATCCAACTCTCTTCTCAAGGGTTAATCCGTTACCAAATTTGGGGATAGTACTCTGTACGGATGATGAACTGCATAGAGAGATGATATAAAATATACTGTTAGTATAACATAGTTACACATCTGTTTAATTCTGTATTTATATACAGCCTACGCTTCATCTCAGGCCTGGTGTCTGAACACAACATTCCCTGATAAATCAGCATCAACAGCGATTGAATCCCCATCCTTGATCTCCCCGGCAAGCATCTTGTCCGCGAGTGTGTCCTCCAGCAGCCTCAGGATGACCCTCTTCAGTGGCCTCACTCCAAAGCTTGTGTCGAAGCCTTGCTCGACAACGAGATCTCTGAACCTCTCCGTCACAAGCAACTTGATTCCCTTCTTCCTGGCCCGGGCAGTGACGTTTTCCAGCATAATGCCGGCGATTTCCTTGACCTCGACCTTCGTGAGCCGCCTGAACACGATCGTCTCATCCAGCCGGTTCAGGAACTCTGGCCGGAAATGGCGCTTCATCTCCTCGCCCACCATGTCCTTGATCCTGTCATAACCAACGCCATCCCCATGGCCACCGTTATCGACGATGATGTCGCCACCGATGTTGGATGTCATGATGATGAGCGTGTTCTTGAAGTCCACCGTCCTCCCATTGCCGTCCGTCAGCCGGCCATCGTCAAGGATCTGTAGCATGATATTGAACACGTCCGGGTGCGCCTTCTCGATTTCATCGAACAGGATGAGAGTGTGTGGCTGCCGTCGCACTGCTTCTGTCAGCTGGCCACCCTTTGTGTGGCCAATGTAGCCTGGGGGCGAGCCGATCAATCTGGAAACAGTGTCCTGGCACATGTACTCGCTCATGTCCAGCCGTACCATGGCGTTCTCCGAGCCATAGTAGAAGGCGGCGACAGCCTTGGAGAGCTCTGTCTTGCCAATGCCCGTTGGGCCGGCGAACATGAAGCTCCCGATTGGCCGGCCCGGCTCGTTGAGCCCAGCATGGGCACGCCGGATAGTGTGGCTGATCACGGTGACCGCCTCGTCTTGGCCAATGACATGCTGGTGGAGTGTTTGCTCCATGTTCAGCAGCCTGTTGGTTTCATCTACGGTGAGTTTCTGGACTGGCACACCGGTCCAGCTGGATACGATGTGGCAGATGTCTTCTTCGGTGGCCACCGGCCTGGTAGACGACATGCGCTCATATGTGCTCGTCATCTCTTTGTTGCTCTTCTTCTTCTCGGTCAGGGACTTGAGCTCCAGTTCACGGTCACGAAGCTCCTTTGCCTGATTATTGCAAAGTAAGTAGTTATTAGGACTTATAGGAGGTTCAGGGACTTAGTATTTAGGAGAAGATGGCCAAATAAAGGAAATGCCATAGATGCACCAATACAACCCTTTTGTAGCTCTCGTTGCGGATGGCGTCGTTCTTCTCCTTGACAATTCTGTTAAGCTCTGCTTCGAGATCTCTAACGTCCTTGGATGGCTTTTGCTGCGGTTCAATTCAGTATGAATGAGGTTTTGTAAAATGTATGTATGTGAAATTGATATAAAAGAATACATGTGTGTGGAAATAAAACAGAAAAAATTGGATGATGATACTTTTCTGAAGATCAACAAATACACCTGGTCATCCCGTAGACTGGCAAGGGAACCTGATTGGTCAATTAGGTCAATGGCTTTGTCCGGGAGGAAACGATCACTGCAAATTAACAAACAGCAGCTGCCAAATTAAGAGGAGGATACATCGCACACTTGATTGGAAGTGTGATGTGTCATAGACAGGAATGAAGAAACAAAAACTGATGTACTTATGCGAGAGCTCGGCAGCTGCTCTCAATGCTTCATCAGCATATTGGACCTTGTGATGTTTCTCGTACCGCTCTCGAAGGCCTCTTAGAATCCCTACGGTTTCATCAACTGTTGGCTCTGGAACCTTTACAGGACCAAAACGTCTTTCCAGTGCCGCGTCTTTCTCAATATGCTTTTTGTATTCATCAATCGTAGTGGCACCAATAACCTGAAATAAAGAACTGACTGATGATAAACATCTTTCCAGTGCCGCGTCTTTCTCAATATGCTTTTTGTATTCAAGATCCTAATCTTCTTTGGGGACTGCTCGGGTTTAAAGATAAACATCGCGAAAACTGAGATATACCCAATTCGGATGCCAGAAGAGACGGTCACACAGCCCGGAAAGTTATGCAAATTCCCAGGGAAATACTTAGGCCTACCCTTACATACAAGGAAACTACGGAGGGTGGAAGTACAGCCGCTTATTGACAAGATTGGAGGTAGGCTGTCGGGTTGGAAAGGAAAGTTGATGTCCTCCGCGGGAACACTACCGGAATCAGCCTCTTTGCCGATGGCGGCCAGATTTGCCGATGGTAAAGTGGTCGGCCATCGGCAAACCCCACAGTTTGCCGATGGTAAAGTAGGGCCATCGGCAAAACCATTTTTGCCGATGGCCTGGCCATCGGCAAATCATGGCCATGGGCAAAGGCCCACTTTGCCGGTAGCCAGGCCATCGGCATACACCAGCCACCGGCAAAGGCCCATTTTTGCCGATAGCCGGGCCATCGGCAAAGCCACGCCATCGGCAAAATTGGCCCAGGGCCGACGCCGTCGGGTGCCGGCCGACGCCGTGCCCTTTGCCGATGGCCGGGCCGTGCGGCCATCGGCAAAGCACATAGTTTGCCGATGGCCACGGCCATCGGCAAAGCAGAGCCACGTGGCGGCCTCGGGAGCTGCCGGGCCCACTAGCTTTGCCGATGGCCGGCCATCGGCAAAGCATTTCTGCGGACGGCCTGCACAGGCCGTCGGCAAAGTTTGCTTTTTTTTTTTGAATTTTCCTTCCAGTTTTTTTCTGGTGGCTTCCTACCTCAAATACAACCCACCTGCAAAAATTGGGACCATTTTGATTTTTTTTGCTATATTTCGTGAATTATTTCTGTTTCTTTGGATTTTCCAACACTCCAAATTTGAACTGCAGGTACATGAAATAATGGGACTTTTTTATCCAAAACATGGTATTCATGATGCTCGGAGTATGTTGAGGCCGTATCCAGCACCTCGCATGAAATTACGACCATTTTGTCGTCGTA
The DNA here is from genome assembly GCA_018135685.1 of Themeda triandra. Lineage (NCBI taxonomy): Eukaryota > Viridiplantae > Streptophyta > Magnoliopsida > Poales > Poaceae > Themeda > Themeda triandra. The sequence goes on along the minus strand of JAENPR010001455.1, from coordinate 68,226 downwards.
AGGTGGGGAGTGACGTGCACGGAAAGTGTTTTTAAATTATATAAAATCCAAACGAAGTCAAAAATTGACGAAACTTGACGAGTTGTGTGGCCATGGCATGCGGAGTCTGTGGTAAAAATTTCAAAAAGTTTCGAGCAAGTTGTAACGTCGGATCGCCAAAACCCACACAACTTCACATGTGATCACAAGTGATGACATGTGGAGATGTCTAGGTTTTGGCCATCCGACGTGACAACTTGCTCGAAATTTTTTGAAATTTTTATCAGAGACTCCACATGCGATGACAACACAACTCGTCAAGTTTCGTCAATTTCGGACTTCGTTTGAATTTTATATAATTTGAAAACACTTTCCGTGCACGTCACTCTCCACGTTACGACGGCAAAATGGTGGTAATTTCATGCGAGGTGCTGGATACGGCCTGAACATACTCGGGAATCATGAATATCATCTTTCGGATCAAAAAGTCCTATTATTTCATGTACCTGCAGTTTTCAAAAAATCCAAAGTAACAGGAATAATTCACGAAATATAGCTAAAAAGTTTAAAAATGTCCCAAGTTTTGGAGGTGGGTTGTATTTGAGGTAGGAAGTTACAAGAAAAAAATGGAAGCAAAAATCAAAAAAAAATACAATCTTTGCCGACGGCCTAGGTAGGCCGTCGGCAAATAGAGTTTGCCGATGGCCGGGCCCGTGTGGCCATCGGCAAAACTGATTTTTTTGCCGACGGCCGGGGCCGTCGGCGAAGTTTTTTTTTTTTTGAAAATGAAAACAGGCCCGGCCCACATCGAGCCAACCCTATCTCCTTCTCTCCTTCACACGCGCCCATCTCCTTCACACGCGCCGGCGCCGACGCCGCCACCCGCCGCCGGCGACGCCGCCACCCCCGCCGCCGACGAGCAGCGCCCGCGCAGCCGCCGCTCTCCGGCCCCGCTCCGCCGTCTCCGCCGCCCCAGCTCCGCTCCGCCGCCCCGGTCCCCGCTCGCTCCGCCGCTCCCCCACCCCGGCCCCGATCCGCTGCTGCAACCGCCCCGGCCCCGCTCCGCCGCCGGTCCCGCGCCGGCCCCGCTCCGCCCCAATCCGCCCCGAGCTGCCCACCGCCGGCCGTCCCACCGCCCCGAGCTGCCCACCGCCGGCCTGCCCCAATCCGCCGCCTCGAGCTCGCCTGCCGGAAGAAGAAGAAGAGCGCCGCCGCCGCCGCCCGTCCTCCCAGGAGAGCTGCGCCGCCACCTATCCTCCCTTCGGGTTCAGGGCGAGGAGAGGTGCGCCGCCGCCGTTCACCACAGGCCACTGCGGTGCCATCCCTTCGGCGATCTCAGGTACGTGCGGTGATCCTCCTCCCTGCTGCGCCGATCTATGAACTACGTCTTGTTTCATCCCCGTCGGTGCTCGCTGGGTGAGGTTACGTGCCTATTAGGATCTCTGGTAGGGTCTTTCTAGGGGAACAGCGGCTGGGGATTTTGGTGGTTTTGTAGATTGGTACGCGTGATTCCACAGTGGGGGGAAGAGATGTCATGGGGGAATTTTGGAATCATGGCGAGTTCTAGCATTTTGATTTGGTCTTTCTGCGTTCAGCACGAGGCTTCTATGAATTATTTAGTGCTCTAGTGAAACGAAATTCTTCTACATATGCGAATCCTTTTCTATGAAGCTTGCTGTACTCAATAATGGCATTGATAGACAGAAATGCCTGGAAACTGTCTGTTGATAACTTGCTCGTAAGAGCTCCCTGCCTTCTCTGGTGGTGCTTTACATGTATATGAAAGGGCTCTGCATGATACTAGCTTATTACAATGAAATTGTATGACAATGGGTTACAACGTTGCTGCATGATACTAGCTTATTACAATGTATGCTCGTGGCTCATGGCTAGGGTTAGTACTTCTGCGTTGTTTCGATTTTATAGGTTCCACGTCTAGGCGACTACTCCGTGCTAGATATGGATTGTTCTCGTGATTATTATTAATTTCCAGTGCAGATACTATGTAGTCAGCCTGTGATTTTATAGGCCACTGTTCTTGCCGCCAAGGTAAGCTCTTAGTGTTAGTTAGTAGTGGATAGTTGTATTAGTTAGTAGTGATAGTTAGTAGTGGTTAGTAGTAGTAGTTAGTAGTGATAGTTAGTAGTGTTTGGTAGTAGTAGTTACTAAGTAGTTAAGTAGCTCTTAGTGTTGACGAAACCTTCCGTCCACGTCGTCAACGCCGTTCGTCCACTAATATTGATGTCTTTATTGTTTTGCAGAGCAGGACGTGTCGTAGGGGAGCTTGATCGTGTACGTCCCGCCGACACCTCCACCTCCACCGTCGTCGATTCGGCTACGAGAGCAAGGTATACGAACCCTTCTCTTCTTGTCGGCCTTCGTGCCGTTGTGATGTCGGCCTTCGTGCCGCTGTGTTTATCGGCCTTCGTGCCGTGGTGGTTATTGGCCATCATGCCGTGGTGGTTGTTGGCCTTCGTGCCATGTTTTTTTGCAGGTTTTGGAACCTCCCCGTGCAAGGGAGGTGCTGCCGAAATTTTGAGTGGCTTCTAATCTTTTTTTCTCTTTTTGCAGGAGGAGGACCTGTGGGAGGTACTTGGTGACGACGATCTTCTTCTTGGGCGTTGCGGGTCTTCCCCGCACTGCCGACTCTCCTCCGGCCCGCTACCCGCCTCGCGCCGCCACCCTAGGTATAAATCACCACTATTCCTTATAGTCCATGTCACTACATTGCGTAACCAAGTTAGGCGTCTCCCGTCCGAAAGAGATTCGCGGTCGTTGGTATGCGGATCGGTGCATATCTCGCGACGGTTTCTCTTTCGGATTGTCCACGTTTTTGGACAGCCGAGGATGCGTAGATGGGTTAGCTTCCATGTTCCGCCCCGTCCGGGGAAGTCGGAGTTTGGCAGCCCCTCCCCGTTGTTCTCCGGATACACACTCTCCCAGTCGGGACGTGTATCGGGAGAACAACGGGGAGGTGCTTGCCGAAATTCCGTCTCGGGACGGAGCGAGCATGGAAGCTAACCTCATCTACGCATCCTCGGGTGGGATTAGGACCTATCCTTCACCTATTAGATGGTAGGAACGCCTTGTAGATGCAGCTCTTGTTTCGTTACTCGCTTACGTTGGCGCATGACGAGGATGGGCTGACCGTGAGTGGATGTACACGGGGTTCAAAGACAAGACAGAGGAATGGATAAAGGGGACCAATGAATTCCTAGAGCAAGCATTTGGCCCATCTCGCTAAAGGGTCGATTCGGGTGTTTTGTCCCCGTGCCAAGTGTAAGAACGAGACAAGGAAAGAGAAGCGGCCGATGTGGCAAGATATTTGGAAGTATGGATACGTTCCAAACTACACCCGATGGACTCTCCATGGGGAACGCAAACGGCTTAGGGAGACGGTGGTGATACCGGACCTCACGGGGTTTGATGCGAGATGCCGGAATGGCAGACATGCCGCGACGTTGCCGCCGTGAAGGAACGGAGGTGGAGGAACAAGATCCGAGGACACAAGAAAGGTGTACTACACCATGATGGAGGCGGCACAGCAGCCCCTTCACGTGAACACCAACATTTCTAAACTGGATGCCATTTCACGCCTAATAGGCTTGAAGGCGTCACTGGGCATCAGTCGAGAAGGTTTTGATCTCGTGTTGGCGACGGTTGGCGGGCAGCTTCCGGAGCTTCACGTGTTGCCGAAGAGCACGTACGAGTCACAGAGGCTCCTTCGAGCACTCAAGATGCCGTATGACCCAATCCAAGCTTGTAAGAACGGGTGTGTCCTGTTCGGGAGACGAAGAGACAAGAACACACCGTCCGAAGTGCAAAGCCTCTAGATACGTGGAGGTAGAAGGCAGTGATGGCAGTAAGAAACAGTCTAAGATCCCCTTGATGGTGGTTAGGCACCTTCCTGTACTACCGAGGCTGCAGCGGCAGTACATGACACTGGAGTCAGTGAAACAAATGACGTGGCACAAAAATGGCAAAAGATACAGTGACAAGATGCAGCACCCAAATGGATGGCGAGGCATGGAAGCACTTCGATGTCATGAATCCCGAAAAGGCCAAGGAGGCTCGGAATGTACGCGTAGCACCGGCAACAGATGGGTTCAACCCGCTTGGGATGAGTGCGGCCCCGTACACTTGTTGGCCCGTGTTCGTGATCCCCCGAATCTTCCCCCGCGTCATGTTCGAACCCAAGAACGTGTTCTTGACGCCGATAATACACTGGACACCCGGCAACAACATGGGTGTGTTCATGCAGCCGGTGTGGGATGAATTGCGAGAAAGCATGGGAAGAGGGGGTACGACGTATGACCGAGCAACAAAGACGAACTTCACGATGCATGTGTGGTACCGATACTCAATGCATGACTTCCCGGCGTACGGCTTATTCAAATAAGTGGTGTGTTCACGGGAAGTTCCCTTGCCCAACATGCAAGGCAGATGTGATGTTCACCGGCCGGCCAAGGGTGGCAAGTATTCTTCTTTCGACAAACATCGTCAATTTCTAAAGGAGGACCATCCACTGAGACGAGATAAAAAGCACTTCACGAAAGGTGTTCAAGTCATCGGCCCCATCCCTAAGGAAAAGAGCCCAGCTGACATCCTTGCACAGATAGAGGCTCTCGAAATTGATGACGTGAATGGTGGTTTCAAAGGATATGGTACCACGCACATGTGGACTCATATCTCGGGCTTGACTAGGCTCCCTACTACAAGGACCTTCTTCTTCCACACAACATCGATGTATTGCACACGAGAAAAGAATGTCGCCGAGGCACTCGGGCAACACTCATGGAGATTGGCAAGAAGTCAAAGGACAATGTTAAGGCTAGACTGACATTGAAACGATTTGTGATAGACCACATCTAGTGATGAAGGCCCTCGCGCGAGGCAAGAGATGGAAGAAGGGCCCGGCCGATTATATCCCGAAGAGGCCACATAGGAAGGAAGCACTGGAGTGGATGAAGAAGCTAAGTTTCCCGATGGGTATGCGGCGAATGGAGCAGGGCGGTGAACTTGCGGACCGGCAAAGTCGTAGGGATGAAGAGTCATGACTTCCACATCCGGATTGAGCGTATCCTTCCCGCGATGACCCGGGATACCTCCCGGAGCCGGTGTGGCGCGTCCCGGCAGAGTTGAGCTTTTTCTTCCGCCGCTTTGTGCCAAGGAGTTGTCTCGGGAAGTTTGTGTTGAACCGGAGGAACAAGTACCAAAGTTGCTCGCAAGTTGGAGATGATATTTCCACCAGGCTTCTTCCTCTCCATGCAAAGATCTCATTTTGCACCTACCAAGGGAGGCACGGTTGGGGGGCCCGTGCAACACCGGTGGTGCTATCCAATCGAGAGGTGTCTAAAGCTACTTCGAAGAAGTGTAAAAATAAAGCCAAAATTGAGGCTTCCGTTGCGAGAGGCATTCATTATGGAGGAGGTGTCGACATTCACACAGCGTACTATACCGAAAAACTTCAAAGACCGGGAGATCCAACCCCTCGTTACAACATCGACGAGAATTCATGCACCCTCGGCCTTTTCAAAGGGGATCTCGGTAGAGCAAAGCAGGGGACCAACGTGTACTTGATGCATGATGAGTGGCACACTATCATGATATACTTGTTGCTGAACCTTAAAGAAACCCGAGATTATCAAGAGTAAGTTCTCGATGAGCTAGCTTGTTAAATATGCCGCCACTATCCTCCACCTATTCACCCCCTTGTCTATTGTTTCTCCAGGGAATTTATCATTGAACACCGGAGGGGCAAACGGCTCCTACCGAGGATGAAAAAGACCATCTTCTCGGACATAATAAGCCTGATTTCGTCAATTGGTTCGCAGTAGCAAGGTACCATCCAAGTAACCTCTTTCGACTTTGAGATTCCGCTTTGCTCCTATGAGCGAGTAATGTAACTATCTACTGTCCTAACCTTGCAGCTAATTTTGATGCGGAAATGAGTCCCGCATTGAGATGTGTGGGCAAATGCTTTGACCGTAGTGTCGAGTCATTCAACGTTTATGACGTGAATGGCTATCACTTTCGCACGAGAAAGTACGAAGAGAAACGGGGCAACCTAAAAACCACGTGCAAATGGAGTTCGTACGCCTCAAGACGGATGGGAAGGACTATTACGGCATAGTCGATGAGATATTGGAGCTTGACTTTGGCAAAGACCTAGGTTGTAAGCCGAGGTATTCAAATGCCATTGGTTCGATCCCGGGGTCACGAAAAAGGACACATCAATTGGGCTAGTCGAAATCCGAGAGGATTCCAAATATGGAGGAGACGATGTCTATATTGTGGCTAACCGAGATGCCACGCAAGTTTATTACCTCCCATGGGCAAACCAAAATGACGTGCGCCTTTGCGGGTTGGAGCCTTGTGCACATGGTATCGCCACACGGTAAAGCGGCGGTCCCAAACGATGATGATTACAACTTTGACCCAAGGAATGATGAGTTCTATCAACCCGAGGGGCTAGAAGGTAGGTTGGAGATAGACATTGCTTCGCGATGGGTATGGAAGTAAACAACGACATCGATGAGGACGAGGGTGATGAGGTACACGATGCCGAGGACTTACGAATCCTTGAGGAATGGCAAAGTGGCGACGCGATGTAGTTGTTGAGGAGGATGTTGATCATGATGAGGATGAAAGAGAGCTCGACAATATTGATAGTGATGATGACACTACCGATGATGAGGACGAGCGCTCACCGGCAATATTGCCTTTCGCGGAGATAATTTCTAATTCATGTAATACTATATTGTTATTAATATTACCTTGCGCTTCTTAATTTTGCTTTGCATTTATGTTTCTTTACAAGTATTTGTCATTAATACTAACTCTTCTAATCTTTGTCATTGCGGTGCACTCGACAAAATGCCAGCGGAAAGCGGCCACAACGGAACGTCCAAATCGAGGTACCGGACGCGCCGCCCGAGGAGGAGGAGCACGTGGCGGCCGACCACCGCGAGGACGACCACCTCGAGGACGAGGAGCACGTGGCGGCCGACCACCGCGAGGACGAGGACGAGGACGAGGAGCTTGAGGTGGAGCCGTCCACCGGTCGGGCCGGAGGCCCCCGGGACGACACCGCACGCCGTCGAGGAGGCCGTTCCCGACGGCCTCCCGGAGGAGGCGACGACGAGGACGACGACCGGTGACGGTGGCGGCGGCGGCGGTGGAGACGACGAGGACGGCGAGGGTGGCGACGACGAGGTCCAGGGGTGGCGACGAGGAGTCCGCGGGCGGCTCGAGTTCCACGGCTCCTCGTAAGCCCTTCCAACGCGGCCCCACCAGCTCCGACCCTCCGGCCCCGACGAGCGCCCGGTGATCCGGCCCGCGGGCAAGTAAGTAACCATTGTTGATTTCTACACTTGTTCATATGACATTTTCAAATTCAAAATGCGTACTAACAATTGTTGTTAATGACTGTTAACACCAGAATTTGGTCAGGAATATGACAGGTGGACCCGCAGGCGGCAGAGAGAGAGATTCGGCAAATGCATATGCGGTCGGCTAATTTCCATGTGTTCGGCAAATGGCCAAGCGGTCGGCAACCGCTTCGTTTGAAGGCGGAAAAAAGGAAAGGGAAGCTGATCGAAAAGGGAAGGAGTCGTGATGGTCAAGGGCTCCGATTATGGATAGAGTTAGCGTGTTTTTGTCTTTCCAATTTTGTTTAGACAGTTCGTAGATGCTTAGGACCCATGTTCTGTCCAGGGTATAAATATAAACCCTCGACCATTGTAATAAGGGTTCACAACCAAATCAATACAACCGGCTACGTGCCACCTTTCGAGTCCTTTAGTCGTGTCGTCGAGTTCTTCGAGAGGACCAATCGATCCGTCGACCTCCGTAAGTCCCGGCAACCTTGCTATCATGTCTAGTATCGTGCGGCGGATTTAGATTATGATGCAAGTAGTCTCATCCGTTTTGCTTAGTATCGTGCGGCGGATTTAAGCTTAATGATGGGAAGTTTTTGCTTGTGCCTCGTATCGTGCGGCGGATTAAGACATGAGTAAAGATAGTTATCGGCTCTCTTAGAATTGGCAAGATCTAATAGATTCATTAAGTTATCACGTGTTGCTTGCTTTATTTAATGTTTAATCATTTGCAACACTCTTTTGCCCAATCTAGATTGATACTCTATCGGCTTGTTGATCGTTCCTTTCATGCTTATTCAATATTGAGTAGATCAAGCTCATATAGCCGAATTAGATCTATCTAGATTGTCACGTGTTGCGGGTTCATTCACGTTATATGTAGATAAGCCTTGACAGGACCGGGTACCGTGCGGCGATACGTCTTTGGGTTACTCTAGAGCTAGTCATCCGGTGGACTAGAGATCGGTTTAATCGATAGGCTCTTTTTACATGTTACTTGTTTGTTCCTTCTTCATGGACCCCAATTCGGCAATCTTGCCGATACGGTTATGCTCACACATGTAGCGAGTATTTATAGATCTCGTTAGGTAATTACGTGCTTTTAGCTCTTTATTGATAGATTGTATCATGCGGTGGATTGATCTAATAGTAAGGAGTGATGTAAATTCATAGTAAGTGGTATCATGCGGTGGATTAGCTTGCTTGGGTTTATGCTTGACGGGTTTATGAAGGCTAGACGTGCGGCGTGACTAGTTGGAGTAGCCTATGCATGTATTATTTAGTGGATTTATATTTATAAGTTACTTATCCTTACATGTTAGTGCTTGATGATGCTTTAAACCCGAGATATAGTTTGATATGCTTTAATGATTTAATCTTGTTCAAACATGTCTTCATCTACCGTATTCGGCAAGTTCGTTTTGTTTATATCGCTTATGTTACTTTAGCCGAATGAAATGCAATAATCGCTGGCGTATAGCTTCTATAGCTATATGTCGTCGTAAGTGGCTTCGGGGCCGTAAAGATGGAACTATCTGGTCTCACCCAAAGACGTTCCGCTTATGATCTTACCGTTTTATCCCTTGTCGATTTTTCGAGTCAAATCGATCGGCACGCCACCGGATTCGGGACGCCGGGCACCCGATTGAAGCTAGGCTTTCCGGCTTGCAGCGTGTGTGAGATACGCGCGCCACATTTTGTGTCAACACACTTTTTGGCACGCCCGGTGGGACAACTTCTCGCCTAGGATGGGATCGGAGATTGACAATAATCACGTTCGAACGTGACCATGGACGAACTACGGCCCGAGCAACGCCGGATGGTGGAGCGAGGCAATGGAACAAGATCGCGAAAATGTCGATGTCTTTTTCCAAGAACAAGAGTGGCGAGTGATCGTCAAGCAATCACGCCACGTGTTCTTCTCGCTCGGTCGGGCCGATATTACGACGAGGAGGAGATGCAGAGGGGTAGTTGGAGCCATTTACAAAGCCGTGGGAGACACTATGTTGAATCACAACACAGCTTTTCTCGGGCACCTTCCGCAAAATCATGGCCGATACTTTTGGTCCAAAGCGGTTGACAAGCGCTTTGAAGAAAGATTTGGAGAACTTGCTTGGACCAGTCTACTTTAACACTCGGAATCTTCGGGAAGCCAACTGGGGAGAGAGATGATCGGTACAAGCAAGGATGGAGCTGTTCATGATGAAAAAGAGAAGCCTCCCGTGACCGAGCAGCAAACTCATGGCCAAGTAGCTTTTGGTGCAACAACGGATATACCGCATCTCGCTTACAAGATTTCTCCAATGGCAAATAGATTGCGAAAGAGTGTTTATGGAGATGGGTACAATGAGTTTACCGATTACGGTGCCCTTAATGCTTTGCCGAATCCGGGGTATATGAGTGCGTCGGGAGTACCTTCGGAAGGCAAAGGGCACAAGATGCAAATGATGTCCTCCTAAGCAGAATGGCTGATATGATGCAGAATCAATTCGGCCTTAAACCAAAGCATCAGACATATGCATACAAATCTCCCTTTCCAGAGTGGTACAATAGAGTAGCTCTTCCACCAAGAGTAAAGCCACCAATAGATTTGACTAAATTCTCTGGTCAAGATGACACTAGTACCATTGAACATGTTAGCAGGTACTTGATGCAACTTGGAGAAGCTGCTAGTGATGAAGCTTGGAGAATCAGATATTTTCCTATGTCTCCGACAGGGCCGGCTTTCACATGGTTTGCTTCAATGGCCGGCCAATTCCATTAGAACATGGGCGAATTGGAGCAAAAGTTCCATGCATACTTTTACACGGGAACCAATGAGAAGAAGATGGTTGATCTGTGGGCTATGAGGATGAAGACTACCGAAACACCAATGGAATATCTTCGTAGATTCGGAGGCGAAGAACATGTGCTATTCTCTCGACTATTCCCGATGACCAACTCGCACAATTGGTCATTGCAGGCATGCTGCCACATATCAGAGACAAGCTATTTGGTCTGGAGTTTGAAGATCTTGGACAGCTTGCACAAAAGTTGACAACAATGAGCAATCAAGCCCAAGGGTTCAGAAGAGATGCTCGTTTTCAGAAGAATAGTGCAACCGTTGACATGTATCGGGGATTTCTAGAAGAAGCATCGAATATGAAGATGAAGATGAAGTAGCCGCTGCAGTTGAACTGACGAAAGAGCCTACTTTGGTCACCATCGATGGGTGAAGCAAGAAAAGGGATCTTATGATTTTGATGTCAGTAAGGCAGATAAGCTCTTTTTATATCTAATTCAAGAGGGACGCATCAAGCTGCGAGAAGGACATCCTATGCTGCGCCCCGAAGGGGTGAAGGATAAAAAGTACTTGTGGGTTTCATGATACGTGTTCTCATCATATCAATGATTGCCGAGTGTTCGAGTAAAAATTCGAAAGCTATTCAAGATGGACACTTGAGATTTGATGGCAAGATGAAAGTAGACAAAAACCCATTCCCTCGTAACATGGTCTCTTTCTCTATAGGCATGGTTGATGCCGGTGAGTCCAAGGAAAAGGGAAAGATGAAGGTTCTAACCTCCGAAAGAGCCAAGGAGAGTGGTGCTTGTTGACCCTAATCGGCAAGTTACCAAGGAGGAAGTGCAACAAGTACGGTTCGAAATAGCCGAACAGAGAAGGGTCGACTTCGATGCAGCTAAGGGAAATTGCCGAATTCACGCTGAGCCAAAGCGCAGAGTTACAGCGCAACACTTGTTGAATAAGTGGCAGAGGGAAAAGGAGATGGAGTATGATGAGGAACAGTAGTACATTGAAGAGGAACGCAGATTCATGGTAGAGCGTCGAAGATATGAGGCAGAGGTACGCCAAAGAGAACAAGAAGAGTACAGGAGAGAACAAGAGCAATCGCATTGGAACTGTTCCTTCTTCGCATTACTTGTTGGAATGAAGGCTTGAAGTTGCCTCGCCAGAACAATTGCCCCGAATGCAAGTGATCAATATTCGAGTACGAGGCAATCTCGAGTCAACCACCGTCCCGTTCATGATAGACTTGGGATGAAAGTTCCAGAGAACGATCGGCGCCTAAAAATAAATAGTTTTGATGAACATCGAAGGAAAAGATTTGCAGACCAAGCTTGGGCTCACAATAGTGCCCATAATGCGGAAGAGAGCTCATACGGGTGGCAAAGAGGTCAATGGTGCCCTCCCGGATTGAGGAAAAGCCGAAGAGAAGAGTTCAAATGTTTGAGGAATCAAGAGCTGAAGCGAATTAGCCGAAAAGAAACCAAAGGTGTGGCGTCCTAAGAAAAAGGATGATGGACGGGTCCTTCGGGCCGATACTAACATGGTGTTCTTTATCCCATTGGAATTTAGAGCCCCTGAAGATCAAGAAGTTCAAGATGAAGTGTACTCAGACTTTGATGAAACTGAATGCCGGGATCTAATGGCTCAACTTGTGTTGACTCGGCAAGCAGTCTTTGACAAGCCGCTTAAAAACCGTCATCCGAAACCATTATACCCGAAGGGATATGTCAATGGCAAGCCTTTAACCAAGATGCTTGTTGATGGAGGGGCTGCTATCAATATTATGCCCTATGCTACTTTCGAAAGCTTGGTATGACAAGTGAGGATTTGTTGCGGTGACATGATCCTTAGAGATTTTGCCGGTAATGCTTCGATACTCGTGGGGCAAGACATGTGGAACCGATGATTGGATCCAAGACTTTGATCACTACCTTCTTTGTCATTGATGGCAAGGGGGCATATAGCATGCTTCGGAAGGGATTGGATCCATGCTAATTGCCGTGTACCCTCAACTATGCATCAAATCCTTATTCGGTGGATAGGAGATGATGTAGAAGTTGTTCAAGCCGATGATTCAAGAGTGTTGCAACTTCCGAGCTTGCTTATTGGGAATATGATGGACAAGACTGCCTTTCGGGTAAAATATGGAAAGAAGGTCCCGTCAATGTGTTCGACAGAGATCAACACCGATCCAAGCAAATCGGCTCGACGAAACTTTTAATGGGCAATCCAATCGATGGCAACAAAGGCAAAGCTGGGTCGTGGTTTCATGTCGGCCGACAAGTTAGAAGAGATCAATGTTGGTGATAATACAAAGTCAAGGCCGATGTATATCGGCAAATTTAGACCCGAATATAAATTGAAATTAATAGAGTTGTTGAAGGAGTTCAAAGATTGTTTTGCTTGGGATTACACAGAGATGCCTGGATTGGATCGATCAATTGTTGAACATAAGTTGCCTATAAAACCTGGATTTCGTCCTTTCAAACAACCTCCACGAAAAATCTATAAAGAGGAGGTATTGGCCGATGTAAAGAAAGAAGTTGAAAGACCGATTGAAGCAAACTTTATTCGGCCATGCGGTATGCGAGTGGATTTCAAACATAGTACCTGTCTACAAAAAGAATGGGAAGATGAGAGTATGCATAGATTTCGAGATCTCAACAAAGCTACTCCCATGGATGGTTACCCAATGCCAAGTGGCCGATTTATTAGTGGATGCAGCAGCGGGGTATGAAGTCATCGCCTTTATGGATGGCAATGCTGGCTACAATCGATTTTCATGGCGGTTGAAGATATTGCAAAGACGCATTCGATGTCCCGGCCACATTGGGTTATTTGAGTGGATAGTAATGACATTTGGATTAAAGAATGCTGGTGCAACTTATCAGAGAGCCATGAATTATATCTTTCATGAGTTGATCGGCAAAATTGTGGAAATTTACATTGATGATGTGGTAGTCAAATCTAGAGACCATGAAGGACATTTAGCCGATTTGAGGAAGACTCTGGAGTGCACGAGGAAACATGGTTTAAAGATGAATCCAAATAAGTGTGCTTTTGGAGTCTCGGCTGGTGAGTTCTTGGGGTTCTTGATCCACAAAGGAGGGATAGAAGTTGGGAAAAAGAGCATGGAAGCAATAGACAAAGTTGTGCCCCCAACTAACCTTACGAGTTGCGTCATTGCTGGGCAAGATCAATTTTGTGAGGAGATTCATATCCAATTTATCGTAAAGAGTATTGCCTTTCTCTCCATTGTTGAAGCTCAAGAAAGATCGAAATTTATGCAGGGGTGACATACAAAGAAAAGGCTTTTGATGAGATCAAGCAATATATGAAGGCACCACCGGTGTTGGTACCTCCACAACTTGAGAAGCCTTTCAAGTCAGTATGTGGCGGCCGATAGCCTAACAATAGGATCGGCCCTTATGCAAGAGTTTGATGGAAAAGAGAGAGTAATAGCTTACCTTAGCCGAAAACTGTTAGATCCCGAAACAAGGTATTCGGCTATAGAAAAGCTCGTTTGTGTGTTTATTACTCATGCACAAAATTTCGGCACTATTTGTTAAATGCCGAATGTGTGGTGATATCTAGTTTTGATGTAATTAAACACATGTTGTCAATGCCGATTTTAAATGGAAGAATCGGCAAATGGGTATTAGCACCGTCGAGTTTAATTTAAAATATGAGTCGGCAAAAGCAGTGAAAGGGCAAGCAATTGCCGATTTCATTACTCAACATCGTGATTTGTCTGTTGATATGGTTAACATTGCCCCATGGGCATTATTTTTTGATGGGTCATCATGTGACAAAGGTGGTGGTGCTGGTATTCTTTTGGTATCTCCACGTGGAAATACATTTGAGTTTGCTTTTTCAATTGAATATCCTGTCACTAACAATCAAGCGAGTATGAGGCTTTGCTTAGAGGGCTTAATTTGTTGATAGAAGTGAAGGCCGTTGTTGTTGAAGTATTTGGTGACTCGAATTGGTAATCAATCAATTGACAAGACAATATGAATGCAAAAATGATGTACTTGCAAGGGTACCATGAACAAATGTAGGGAACTTCTGAAAAGCTTTTCGGTAGTAACTTTGCATCATATACCCGAGAGCACAATGGAGAAGCAAATAAATTAGCTCAAGCGGCCTCTGGATATCGAGAAAATCATGAAGTCTATGCAGTAGAAGAAGGTGCTTTCAATTATGATCAGATAAAAGATGACTGGAGAAGTGACATTATCAGTTATCTAAAAGATCCATCTCAAAAAGTTTCCCGGAGGCTCAGGTATAAGGCACTTAAATTCGTACTTCTTGATGATCAGTTGTACCACAAGTCTATAGATGGAGTGTTGCTCAAGTGCTTGAGTCAAGAAGAGGCTAAGAAGATTATGTTTGAAGTTCATGAAGGAGCTTGTGGTGCACATCAGTCGGCTTACCGAATGAAGTGGATAATCAGAAGGACAGGGTACTTTTGGCCGACTATGTTGGAGGATTGCTTTGAATATTACAAAGGGTGTCGAGATTGTCAGATATTTGGTAATGTTCAAAGAGCACCTGCATCTACTCTGAACCCAATAATCAAACCATGGCCGTTTAAAGGATGGGGCATAGATTTAATTGGACAGATTAATCCTCCATCTAGCAAAGGACACAAATTTGTGTTGCTGGCAACAGATTATTTCACCAAATGGGTTGAAGCTATCCCTTTGAAAAAGTCACATCGAAAAATATGATCAGTTTTGTCAAAGAGCATATAATTCATAGGTTTGGGATCCCACGAGACCATTACAACGATCAAGGGACTCGGTTCACTTCTTCGAGTTTTGTGACTTTGCCGAAAGCATGGGGATAAGGTTGTATAATTCTTCTCCTTATTATGCACAAGCCAATGGCCAAGCAGAGGCGTCAAATAAAATCATGATCAAGATTATCCAGAAGAAGATCGATGAGAAGCCAAGGAGATGGCACTTGGTCCTTAATGAAGCATTATGGGCTTACCGAATGGCTTGCCATGGATCCACACAAGCATCCCCATATGAGCTGGTTTATGGACATAATGCTATAATGCCTTGGGAGTTGCAATCAGGATCAAGGAGAGTTAAGTTACAAAAGGACCCGACGAAAAAGATTATAAAGATTTAATGATGGATGAATTGGAAGATTTGCATTTGATTCGTCTTAAAGCTTTAGAGAACATCGAGAAGAATAAAATGCGTGTTGCCAAGTACTACAACAAGAGAGTTAAAGTTAAGCAATTTGCAGAAGGAGAATTGGTTTGGAAGACGATATTGCCAATTGGCACAAAGGATAAGACATTTGGCAAATGGTCACCAAATTGGGAAGGACCTTTTCGGGTTGTCAGTTGTGCACCTGGTAATGCGTATATATTGAAAACGCTATTTGGAGAAGAACTTACTAGAGCCATCAATGGCAGATACCTTAAGAAGTTTTATCCAAGTGTCGAAGTTGGATCTTAACTATGACTATGACGTGAATGTGGCATAGCCGATTGAATAAAATTGCCTTCAGAGCAAAGGAAAGAAGTTGGAGAGAAATAGCCGATATTGTTGTATCGCCTCTAGTGCAAAAATAGCCGATATCGTGTGTATCGTCTTCGAACAAAAATAGCCGATACGGTTGTATCGCCTTTAGCCAATTTTTAAAGTATAAATGAACAGTTTTATCTCTCACCGGTAGGTTTATCGGGAGAAGATAAAGTGAATTGAAGTACTACGCTACAAACCGTCAAGTCGTGGAACAGACCAAGATCTAATCGGCTAAGACAACGTTGTGCGTTCGGGAAAATTTCGTTCGGCAAGAGTGTTGCGATCGAGTTCTAAAGGGTGATAATTCAAGCAAATGCAAAAATGAATATCATCACGAGATAAGCAAGAACAGGGGAGAAGACCAACATTCTTCATTAAAATTTTTTATTTACAACCCGCGCCAATCCTAATACAAGCTACTCCTCTTCTTCGGTGAAGAGCTTGTTGAGGACGGACTCGGGTTGGTGGCGTTGGCCATGGCGTCGGCGTGGTCATCATACGCCCCGGAGGCCCTCGATGCCGTCGACCTCGTGAGGAAGTCCGCCGCGGAAGCCGGTCGGCATCGGAGCGTAGTCGTCCCCGGTCCGGACGACATCCCCGCCGGCCGAGCGGAAGTGCCGAGACGCACACCGTGAAGAGCGCCCGGTCGATCAATCGACCGGGCACCGCCTCGAGGCGATCTGCCACGGTTGGTCGCCCTCGGGCGTTCACGTGGTTGGCCGCCACGTCGCCGCCAACCTCGGCGGTCCAGCTCCGCGTTGAGGTCTCGCAAAGAAACAAGACGGACGGTGAGTAAGCGATGATCAAGAAAAACGGAAATCAAGCAATGGCAGAAGAACAAGTACTGGTGATGGTCTCCGTCATCTGCCGGCAAGTGTCCTCCCACTCCAACTGGGCGATCCCAAACTTCTTGGTTTCTTCACCAAGAAGCTCCATCGCCTCGTCCCTCTCGCGGCGATACGCGGCGGCGTCGTAGCGGCTGTACGCGGGATCTCCTCGTCATTCCTGTCCCATATAGGACGGTACGAAGAGGCGGACCCCGATGAGGCCGAGGCAGAAGCTGATGCCGGAGCAGGAGCAGGAACCGGGGCTGGAGCCGGAGCCGGCGCGAGAGCGAGGTGTCGAACGCCGCGGCCGGCGCCGAAAACGCCATTGGCCGGTGCCGATCCTCGCCGTTCTACAAACAAGGTGCAATCAAGATCGGCTAAATAAGAAAAAGAAACCGCAAACAAGATGGGGAAGTTATCTCTTCCGTGCAGACGGCGACCACCACGGCCGCTTCCCTCCGCCGCATCCGCCGCGGAGCAGAGCGGTAGCAGAAGGAGGAGTATGTGTGGCGGCCCGGGCGACCCTCCTCTGGAAGTTGGCGACATAGTCGCCGGTGTTCCCGACGGCCCTGAAACAGATCGAGAAGATGAACAACCGCAAGAGGGCAGAGACTCAGATCGGGTAAAGGCTATAAAGCAACACAACTCAAAAGGTTGAAGATCTCACCGTCGGCGCCGGTTGCTGCCCTCCCCTCCGCCTCGTCCTGAGGACGCTTGTTGCGATCACCGCCGCTCGCCATTGGTGGTGGTGGGGGTTTTTTGGGGGCTTGAAGGCGGAGAGGAAGTGGAAGAGATTAGGGATGATAGCAACTGCTTGTGCTTGATGTGATGATGGTGGGAGCCGACTGGTCCTATTTATGAACGTGGGAGCCGTGGCGAGACTGCGGGAAAGCCAAGCGACAGGATAGGGTTTCCACGCCTATGGGCCGATGTTGAGTTGGGCCGAGCCCATCACCACTGGCGATTCAGTTACCATACGCTCGGTCGGCTAAGTAACTGATGAGGGCCATTCGGCTAAAGTATAATACTTGGGACAGCAACAGTTACGTTCGGCTGATATACACATCTATGAGTGCAGTCATAATTGGAAAAGCCAAATAGCAACAAAGAGAAGAAGAAAAGAAAAAAATGAGGATTATCTATTTTTCCGAGAAAGGGAATTGTTTTCAAGTATGACAGGTCAAGCCTAAATGTCTACATCTTCAAGTACAAACCAAGCATCTATACATTTAGAAAAGAGTTGATGACAGCAAGAGCATCAATCTTGATTCGGTTGACTTCATCAAGAGCTTTTTGGTCTTCTTCTTCAGAGTCTTGGATGTTGGATAGTTTGCTTTTAATTTGCCGCGTCTCCTTGATGACTGATTGTATTTTGGACTTAGCCGAATCGAGAGATGGCAGATTTGCGAGCTTGGTTTCATGGGACTGAATGTCAGCATTCAGTTGAGCTAGTCGAGCTTCAAGTTTGGTTCTTTCTTCTCTCATGACCTGCAGCTCTGGTTCTAAGGTGCTCAAGAGGTGCTCAGTTGACTTGATGCCGAGTAAAGCTCCTTGGCCTCTTGTTCCTTGGCCACCTTTCTTTTCTCCGATCAACTTTGGTGGACATATTCTTGTGTGCTCTCTTGATAGCAACAAAGTGATCATCAAGGTGTGATAAGGCATCTATGGCGGCTTTGAGATTAGAGGGAAGCTCTTGATCAATAAGCTCGCTATTTCCCTTATTTTATCCGAATCTTGGGTCAAAGCAACAATATCCTTTTTCAAAAATGAGATTATATCCTTTAGCTTGGCTTGACTCTCGATGATAACCGTGGTTGGAAGAAACTTCATCATCTTTATCCCCAAAGAAACTCTTCGCCGATAAGGGAAAAACTAGCTTGAGGATGAGCAAGATCCCGTTGGTGAACAAGGAAGGTAGTTTAGCCAAATGATTCGGTCCGAATGAAAAAATAGCCGAGTGGAGTAAGAAATAATACCTCTTCGGCAATTACTTGATCAATTGCCTCCCGAGTAACATCAATATGTTGGGTGGTTGATGCCACAGTCACTTCAGGATTGACAATATCATGGCTTGGTACATCCTGAGTTATCAGAGTTGTTGAAACTTGAAGATCTTGGAGAAGGGGTTCTCCTTGTTCATTTGTCTGATGGAGAGTAATTTCTTCTGTTTCTCTTTGTTCGTCTGAGTCAAAGAATAAAATGAGACTGGTATGCAAATGGAAGAACAAGAAAGAACTCTAGTACAAATACGCACCAGATGACCGACAGATTCATTGACATCCGCTTGGCTAGCGAATGTTCGGAGAATCTTCCAAATTTACCACTCGGTCGTGGACTTTGAGGGTGAGCCCCGTACTGTTGAAAGAGAGTGATGAATACGAGACACATTTGCGAGATGATAGATAAGGGATCAAAAGCATTCATACCCGAGGGAGTGACTTAGCTTTCTTTGATCTTGTTTTCTTGGGAATTGCAAAGTGTCCTTGATAGGGGAAGAAGGAGTTTTTCTTTTGAGGTCCTTCGAGCACCGCACCCTCGGCGTATCTTGTTAAATGCTTTGTCGGACTCGGAGCATCATGTCCCGGAGCAGCTTTGGGGCCAGGTTGCCAATATAAAATTTTTGGAGGGCTTGGAGGAGCATTGTCCTGTTCGCAAAGATATTTAAGCACGAGGAAGATGTATAAAGTGGAAGGAGCTTTAAAGAAATTTACCTCATCGCCAGAAGTAAATGAAGGCATTAGAACTTGGCACAAAGGATGAACTTGTGCTCTGAAGATGTGAGAGTGCCATTCTTTCCACCAAAGGTCAAATGAAGAGTGAGTTATTTCGATTATCACCAAGGGTTTGGGTTCATATGTTGGAAGATTAGACCCAAGATTAAAAACTTTATTGGCCTCGGTGATATCCGTTAATGACTCTCTCGGGCCCGATGATGTCGAAAAAGTATGGCCTTGGGGGCAATTTGACCAAGTCCAAGTTGCCTGGCGACCATATTAGGATTGTAAAATTCATAGGTTGAATTTATCAACCGGCCATGATGAAATTCTGCTTGGTAAAGCACGGGGCTTGATGAAGGAATTGTAGATGTCCTTAGAGTCATCATCTATGCAGCCCGATTCATAACTGAATCTGCAAGGAAGAGTTAGATCTTCATTTTCCCTGAAAGGGAACCAAATCATGTGTTGGAAGCCCTTGTAGAAGATCTTGAAAAGATGGCCCAGGTCCAAATCAATAATAATTGAAGATGCAGCCTCTCCATATGTCTGACAAGACTTGTATCTGGGATCTTCACCTTCAGCGTAGTTGATTGAAGGAAAGTTCAGGTTGTGGAGATCAACAGAGACAATCTGATGCATATATAGTTGCAACCACATCCGAAGAAGCCACCATGGTCCATTGACACAGAGATTTCACCCCGATTCCTCATCTAAACAAGATTTGATGCATCATGTGGTAAAATGCTCCCAGCAGATATTTCCCCAAAGGAATCAGCTTGCTCGACCAATTCTTCACCATCACTATGTGATTCGAGTAGGCTCATTGGACTTGCCACGAGAAGATAAATCTGCATAACCACATGTTCATGAAAGCCCTATATTCTTTATCGATACGGTGCCGTTGAAGCATAGGCTCGAATATACTTGGTCCAACCTCCTCCCGATTTGACGCATCCGTGAGCTGGTGCTTTTGTATTTGAAGGGATAGGTTGGTTTGGTGATATTCAGACCAGTCATCATGAAAATGTCTGACAAAGTGATTGACATTGGGCCATGGCCGAAGATGAACGCATTAATGGCGTCAGACCAAAAATGAGAAGCGGCTATGAGGAAGGAGGCGTTTCTAGGCGTTTCGGCTAAAGAAAGCTCCAAACAGTGCTGAATATCTTGAGATTCCCAAAAGTCACTGTTCTTGGACCGCATCCTGCGATACCGGTTGCCATCCCGCAATTGAAGGAAGCGGCCATGTTTTGAAGGTGCTTGGCCATCTGTTTGGGGGAGCGATCCTAGATTTGAAGGGGATTCTCAGGGTTTCTTTTTCAATGAACTCCCTTGGATTAGGATTTCCCCGTGGACCAAGAAAGAATGAACCAGGATGAGCAAGATTGGAAATCAAAATCTCGTTCTTCATTTCCTTTATAAAAGTAAAGCGGATGAATCAAGAACACATCTCGGAAAATAATTCAAGAAAATTGCCGAATGGGTGAAAGCAGTAGGGTTACCTCTAGAAGCTCCTCTTGAGTTCCCGTTGCCATGATGGAGTCTGGTTGAAGTCTCCGTCGCCATTGAAGACAAAGCAGCAGCGCGCAGATCTCAAGTGGCGGCTGCGGGCTTGGCGGTGCCGACCTAGGCGAAAGGCGGCCCGACGGTCAATTTTGAAATAAAACCCTTTTATCTCGAAATTGAGGGGGCATGTGTTAACATCGAATTTGGTCGGGAATATGACAGGTGGACCCGCGGCGCGGCGAGAGAGAGATTCGGCAAATGCATATGCGGTCGGCTAATTTCCATGTGTTCGGCAAATGGCCAAGCGGTCGGCAACCGCTTCGTTTGAAGGCGGAAAAAAGGAAAGGGAAGCGATCGAAAGGGAAGGAGTCGTGATGGTCAAGGGCTCCGATTATGGATAGAGTTAGCGTGTTTTTGTCTTTCCAATTTTGTTTAGATAGTTCGTAGATGCTTAGGACTCATGTTCTCATCCGGGGTATAAATATAAACCCTCGACCATTGTAATAAGGGTTCACAACCAAATCAATACAACCGGCTACATGCCACCTTTCGAGTCCTTTAGTCGTGTCGTCGAGTTCTTCGAGAGGACCAATCGATCCGTCGACCTCCGTAAGTCCCGGCAACCTTGCTATCATGTCTAGTATCGTGCGGCGGATTTAGATTATGATGCAAGTAGTCTTATCCGTTTTGCTTAGTATCGTGCGGCGGATTTAAGCTTAATGATGGGAAGTTTTTGCTTGTGCCTTGTATCGTGCGGCGGATTAAGACATGAGTAAAGATAGTTATCGGCTCTCTTAGATTTGGCAAGATCTAATAGATTCATTAAGTTATCACGTGTTGCTTGCTTTATTTAATGTTTAATCATTTGCAACACTCTTTTGCCCAATCTAGATTGATACTCTTTCGGCTTGTTGATCGTTCCTTTCATGCTTATTCAATATTGAGTAGATCAAGCTCATATAGCCGAATTAGATCTATCTAGATTATCACGTGTTGCGGGTTCATTCACGTTATATGTAGATAAGCCTTGACAGGACCGGGTACCGTGCGGCAGATACATGTCTTTGGGTTACTCTAGAGCTAGTCATCCGGTGGACTAGAGATCGGTTTAATCTGATAGGCTCTTTTTACATGTTACTTGTTTGTTCCTTCTTCATGGACCCCGATTCGGCAATCTTGCCGATACGGTTATGCTCACACATGTAGCGAGTATTTATAGATCTGTTAGGTAATTACGTGCTTTTAGCTCTTTATTGATAGATTGTATCATGCGGTGGATTGATCTAATAGTAAGGAGTGGTGTAAATTCATAGTAAGTGGTATCATGCGGTGGATTAGCTTGCTTGGGTTTATGCTTGACGGGTTTATGAAGGCTAGACGTGCGGCAGACTAGTTGGAGTAGCCTATGCATGTATTATTTAGTGGATTTATATTTATAAGTTACTTATCCTTAGATGTTAGTGCTTGATGATGCTTTAAACCCGAGATATAGTTTGATATGCTTTAATGATTTAATCTTGTTCAAACATGTCTTCATCTACCGTATTCGGCAAGTTCATTCTTTTATATCGCTTATGTTACTTTAGCCGAATGAAATGCAATCTGTTGGCGATAGCTTCTATAGCTATATGTCGTCGTAAGTGGCTTCGGGGCCGTAAAGATGGAACTGTCTGGTCTCACCCAAGACGTTCCAGTTTATGATCTTACCGTTTTATCCCTTGTCGATTTTCAGTCAAATCGATCGGCACGCCACGATTCGACGCCGGGCACCCGATTGAAGCTAGGCTTTCCGGCTTGCTGTGTGTGAGATACAGTGCGCCACATTTTGTGTCAACAATGACTCGTGCAGGGGCTGGAAAAAGGTGACAAAAAAGGAGTGCTCACGCTGTCCAACTAGCATCCAGAGCCTGCTGATTAAGAAGCACTTCCTGGTTTGGTCGTCACCCCCAAGGGTGAGACCATCGTGCGGAGGATTGGCGGGACTTCTACCTTATCAAGGACGACGAGGGAAGAGTCGTTGCTCGAAGATCAAGGATGAGTTCTCGGGTGAGTCTTTGCATCGCATCACATATCTCAATACAACATTATTCGTTGGACTTCTTTCAAACAATGAAATGATGTTTGATGCCCGTGTGCGATTGTACTTCAAGTTGGACGAGGGGTGGACGACGTGCGGGCGTCGCAGAGCGGGACGTGGTGTGCGCCGACCGGCTCGGGGACATGTTCTACGAGGCGCGTACCCGTGCCGTCATCGGCTACTACGCCAACATCAAGAAGCGAAGATAAGTAAGACGGAGGCCCGGGAGTTGTCTTGTCGGGAGACCGACCTCACCGAGGAGCAAGACTTGCGGGTAATTAGGCGGAAACATCCGTTATGATTTCTTACATGACACATTCCATTCATTATCCGTAATATCAAAAACTTGAATGTCATGCGAGATGCCTCCGGGCTGGTGCGGCAAGTACGAGGACCGCAGGGAGGCAATTGTCGAGAGGGTGGCGTACGCTGCGGGCGTACGCGAGCGCCCGAGACATCATTTGAAACGCAAGGCGGAGCTCGACCGGTCGGGGTCCCACACCACCAAGGAGCCTGATCCTGCCAGTACATGGACAGATGGGTATGTATCCTTCTGTTGATGCATTTGTTATAGCGCTCAATTGTCACTACCTGTAACCATGTTTGTGTTTTCCTCGCAGTCGTCGTCGCATGGTGGTGAGCAAATCAACGAGTTCACGGGGTTCGCGCTTGCTCACATCGGCAAAGCGAAAGCGCCCACCACCGTGTACAGCTCGTCGCACGGGCCAGAGAAGTACACCAGCCCGACGGTCTACGAGAGGCTCACCAAGTACACCGCCGCAGCTCGAGCGAAACATGGCGACACCTACGACCCCGCCACCGAGCCCCTGGACACTGACCTCCTGCAGAGGGTTGGAGGAGGGAAGCAGCACGGCCGGTACTACTTGGCCAACAGCGCCATCGACCCGTCCTCTGTTGAGACGCTGACCGAGATCCGCAGGAGAGACCGGGAAAGTGGGGGCGGATCGCAGATCCCCATAGCGCCTCGCGCGGAGCGCCGGGTGATCGCCGCCTTCGGAGTAAGTGGAGTTTCATGATGTAGCCTGCCTTCATGATGTAGCCTACCTTCAAATAACATCAATCGTGCTGGTGTAATATTGCAGGCCACGATCGAGGAGATGAAGGCCAGGGAGGAGGAGCGGGAGGCGGCCATTGAGGCGAGGATTGAGGCGAGGATGTCGGCGCGGGTTCGGGAGCAGTGGCGGCACCGACGGCGCACTACCGCGTCGCTTGGGCGAGCACTTCGCGGCCCGATCCCGGAATGGAGGAGCCTCCGCCTCGATCTACGCTCCACCACCGGTAGTTCCACTGCCTGGTGCACTGCCTCTTTCTGGACTTGGTCGGGTGAGTACATTGCCTCTCGCTTTAGCTTGTCGCGTCAGTTGGCCTTCGTGCCCATGTTTGGCCTTCGTGCCATGTTTGGCCTTCGTGCCCATGTTTGGCCTTCGTGCCATGTTTATTGCAGGTTTTGGAACCTCCCCGTGCAGGGGAGGTGCTGCCGAAATTTTGCAGGGGAGTTGTACTAATTACAGCACTTGTTCTTTGTGCAGGCACCGTCGGCGGGTTCGAACCCGACTCCAAGCCCACCAGGAGCTTCTCCACAGTACCAGAGCTTCCCCACGCCACCGTACCAGAGCTTCCCCACGCAGACGTACTGGGGTCCTCCACCGCCGCAGGGGTACTCGTGGCCGCAGCACCCGCACTCCGGGCCTGCCGCCTTCCCTCCGCACCCGGGGCACTCCGTCCCTGCCGTGCTCCCTCCGCGGCACGTCGGCCACCGGGCAGTCGCCGCGGCCCTGTGGCAGCCGAGTTGGCCTGCGTGGGAGGATGCTTTGCCGCTGGGGCTCCGGGACCCAAGGGGACGCGCCACTAGCTAGGTTTAGTCTTGTAGCTTGTGAGATATGTATGGATGACTTGTGACATGTATGACTCTTTTGCTTGTGGCCCGGATATGTTTGGATTCCGATGGACATGTATCGATGCTTAAAACCGTATTTCGTTGCTATATATGTGGATTATATGCTATATATGTGGGTTAATTGATATATATGTGATGCATGTGCTAAATTGTAATGTAAATGGAAAGAAAACAAAAAAAAAAAAAAAAATATTTTTCCAGGTTTGCCGATGGCTAGCCATCGGCAAACCCAGGGGTTATGATTCGCCTAATCCCGGGTTTGCCGATGGCCGGGGCCATCGGCAAACTTGCCATAACTTTGCCGATGGCCATGGCCATCGGCAAACCCATTTTTATTTTTTTTTTTGAAATTTTTTTGCCGACGGCCTCGGCCATCGGCAAACTTATTGCCGACGGCCTTGGCCATCGGCAAAAAAAATTCAAAAAAAAAAATAAAAATGAGTTTGCCGATGGCCGAAGCCACGTCAGCCATCGGCAAAGCCACCGTCAGCCTGACGGCGCGTCGGCTGACGTGGCGGCTTTTCCGATGGCACGCGTGGCCATCGGCAAAAGGTTTCCGATGGCAATGTCAGTGGCCATCGGCAAACCCGGCTTTGCCGATGAAATGTTTGCCGATGGGGATTTGCCGATGGCCACTGACCTTTGCCATCGGCAAACCTTTTGCCGATGGCAAAAGTGCCTTTGCCGATGGCGGCCGGCCATCGGCAAAAAGGGCCGTTCCGGTAGTGGAAGGGAGACCTTGGTCAAGACGGTGCTATCATCACAACCGATTTACCACCTAACCGTCTTTCTGGAGCAAAAGTGGCTGATCAAGAAAATAGATAGAATAAGAAGAAGCTTTCTATGGCGTGGTGATACCCCAGACAAGGTTTATGGTGGGCATTCGATAGTGAACTGGCCAACGGCGTGCTTGCCCAAGAAGTATGGAGGACTTGGAATTCTTGAACTCGAACGTTTCGCGAGAGCCCTACGATTAAGATGGATGTGGTTCAATTGGAAGCACAAGGACAGGGCATGGAACGGCCTTGAACTGCCATGCGACGAGAAAGAGACCTTTCAATGCATCAACGGATGTAACAGTTGGTAATGGTAAGACGGCTACTTTCTAGACCTCGAACTGGATAGATGGTATGGCGCCCAAAGCATTGGCCCCACTGCTATTTCAGAAAGCAAAACGGAAGAAAATCACAGTTCAAAAGGCGCTACATAATCGAAGATGGATAGCAAACGTTCTACCAATACAATCTGCGCAGGAGATCCACAAATACGTGAAAACCTATGGGAACACATCAACAGCTACCAGTTGCAAGAAAATGTGGAAGACAAGATACGATGGAGGTGGACGCAAGACGGGGAATACTCAACATGTAGTGCATATCAAATTCAATTCCACGGAACCTTCAGCAAGTTAAGGATAACACCGATCTGGAAAGCGCACACTGAACCAAAATGCCATTTCTTCGCGTGGACGCTAAGAAGATTCTGACGGCCGAGAATTTGGCAAAGAGGCATTGGCCAAATGATCCCATTTGCAAATTATGCAACGGCCAACCGGAGACGACTACACACCTGTGCCTAGAATGCCCCTTTGCCCAACAGGTTTGGGCTCAATTGAGGACTTGGTTCCACCTCTCAGCAATACAATCCATCAACATGACAGGATCGATATATACACAAATATTGGAGGGCATGCCGAAGGAAAATATCAAAGAACGAAAGGAGAAGCTTCGACGGCATCATGATCTATTTTTGGTGGTATGTGTGGAAGGAGAGGAACAGGAGAACATTCCAGAACAAAAATCTCCAAGTATCCCAGGTCGCGCAGTTGTGTAGGGATGATATCAAGCTCTTCCTTCTCTCTAAAACACTTGTACCACAACAAGAGTAGGCCCGTGTCTGGGGTTTCTTTCGTTTTTCTTTTGGTAGTTCACAGTAGCTCAGATAGACAGAGTAGAGTCGAGTGGTTTTTAAATTCTAGTTGCTGTAAATAAGTTGTAAACCTCTCTTTTTCGTTTACTCGTCTAATAAAAATCGGCAAGAATTCCTTGCCGCCCTTCTAAAAAAAGAACTGACTGATGATTTCAAAATGAGGTAGAAACATATATAGCAGAACAAATTGAAAAACAAAAACACAGACTTCTCATGCTGACCTGCATTTCACCTCTTGCTAGTGCTGGATTGAAAACGTTGGCAACTTCCATGTAACCTTGAAGGTGTGGACTTCATGGATGAAGAGTATTATTTTGCCTGACCGCTTGACCTCTCGCACGAGATTCTTCACTCTTGCTTCAAACTGTCCACGGTACACTTGTCCAGCACGAAGACCTGCCACATCGATGGAGATAACCTGCCAGGTCAAGAAAAACAGAAGAAAAACAATCACAAGTTCTGTACCAAATAAATTACTATACAAACAGTTTGTAATGTGGCTGTATGTTGCCAAAGAAACCAAATTCATCCAAGGCTAATGTTACAAATAAAACCTCATAGTGATAATACATATACACTGCATATAGTCCATCAATGAAAAGGAAACATTTACATGTCAAACCTGGACATCGTAACCATGACAAAAAAAAAAAAAAAAAAAAAAAAAAAAGAGAGAGAGCATCAAGGCAGCAAAAAAAGCACAAGAATTTCTGAATATTTTCGCTATAGATACCAAACTTGCCTGTAAAAGAGTTGATTAATACTGTAACATAATCTAGATGTTGCCTCGACTGCTATAAAATCCAAACTACAATCAGTTGAGGTATATATACATAGCTGCCCATGCATAAAAAATCAGAATTCAGTACACATTAGAGAAAAATACCCGTTTCCCTTTGATTGTTTCAGGAACGTCTCCGGTGGCAATGAGCTGAGCAAGGCCTTCCACTATCGCTGTTTTTCCGACACCAGGTTCACCAATCAGGCAGGGGATGTTCTTACTCCACCTGCTCAAAATTTGCACAACTTGGTCAATCTATTTTTCCCTTCCGATCACGGGATCAAACTTTCCCTCCTTTGCTGATTTTGTTACATCAGTCCCGCACTTGCTAAGTGTCGATCCCCACATGCCAAAACTAATCATTGTGAAGCCCTGAATAATAAAACAAGAGACAAACTCATGATTATTAATTGTTGGAGATCAAAGCTATAATGTACAATTGTGGCATTATAGATTAGGAGGTTCTGCCACAGTGTTTCTATCAGTCTGTATCGAGTTGTAACTTGCTTTTCGGTGTTGTAAGCGTGCGTCCTAGCTACTGGTATATGTACGCCTCTGAACATTTGTAATTGTGTTTGCACTCTGTGTTATCGAAGGTGAAAAGGGCACCGTCACCCTGGCGGTTGCCGAGAGTATTCCTCCATGTTCATATGTGTTTGTGCGCGATTTGATCCTAGGATTAGCCACCGTGTATTCTTGCTTGTGATTGACGATCTGGTTTCAACAGCCTGAATAGATCCTATTTTTTAGGCACCTGAAAAATAGCACATCCCTTGTTTTTCCAAGGTGGTGTCATATCCTTAATAACATTGACTTGAAAGCATAACACCATAAACTTTGTAACTTATCTTATTCAATCTTGCGTTGACGCATTGTGAACATATATTTTTATTAGGATTTCCTTTTTACTTCATTAATGTTTCATATGCATCACAAATCTTTGCTTCAGTGTGGTTCATGCTGTGCAAAGTGAATCTGAGTTAGTGCCATGCCACTCCCATGCCATAATTACTTTGCACTTACTACCGTGGCATACACAGAACTTCAGAAGCAAGGTTGATTGGTCCCCAATCAACTATGCATCCACCACGCAAAACAATAAATTCATTCACAATCAGTGTGGTGAAAGAAACTGGAGCTAGAAAATAGAAAGGGATAAGCCAGTAATGAAAGGCTGCAGCTTTCATAGAACTGGCAGTAAAAAATCCAAAGCAGGTTGTAGGTCATCAAAATTCAGATGGTCAGGTCGGCAAAAATTCCAGGAGAATTTAATAGTTATGATCAGTTAAATTGTCTTGAACTCTAGTTTTGATCAAGAGGATAACTAAATGAATGGTCATTTGAATGTTCAGTTTTCTTCTTCATTGCCCTTTCTTTAGGCTGAGCCGTAGCTAGCTTGACCACTAAAAATTGAGCTGACTGACAAGTTAATTTCACGAATTTCATGTTGGAAGATGATGGCTATCCAAATTATGGTATTAAAAAAGTCAGTCCTGTATCCAGGTGGACGGCTCCCCTTGATCTTTGGTTAGTGTAGAATTTGGTGTTTGTGCAGTGGATAGCAAGACAAACAAATATATCAGTAAGTCTGGCTATTGAAGCTGTGCGAAACTAACTCAATGACACAGTTCATGTGTACCAGAGGTTTCAGGCCTCTCAAATTTGCTCTTTGAGGCAGTATAATGTTTTGTTCATTAACAAAGAAGAGAGGATGGTTCAGATATTTTATGATAAAAGTGCATTTTTTTTATTTGCTTCTATAAGTGTTTTTAGTAAAGTTGCTACAATATACCCGAATCTTTTCCATGCTCCAACCCGTAATTGGAAGCTCCTGTAGTCTTACAGTTCTAAAGATCACACAACAAATCAGATCAGGAGCAACCAGACGGCCATCATCATTGTGAGCCTGAACCTTATCCAGCGGTGCTTGACACAAGTCAACAAATTCTTCTGATCAGGTCCATTTATGTCCTGGAAAAATGGCATGGAATTGGAATGCACATCAGACATCGACATGTTTTGCTATCTGCATCCGCCTGTCAATCAATGCAATGCAAACAGCCTACCCCTTAACCACTAAGCAAGAGATATGTGCTAAAGGGAAAGAGGGTTATACATATATTCCAGTGGCGGCTACTGTTATATACTATATATCATGAGTTTTTTGATGGGATGGGATAGTACTCTTAGCTTGTTGAGTAAGCAAGCGACGATGATACGCGATTAGTAGGCAGGCCAATCATGGTAGAATGGTACTTACTTAGGGCTAGCTAGCGCCCTATTAATAGGTTTATTAATTGTGCTTTGCACCGATTGGCGATATTCCTTAATAGATGATGTCCTGATAAAGAAGATGCATATGCAAGTGGTAATAAAGCTGACTGGTGATGAAAAGTAGAGTGGCTTTCTAGTAAAGCTTCTTGTGTTACACGCATGTAAAGAATAGATGGTGGACGACATTAATAACATGGGCATGTGAAGAGCTGTCATTGTACAGAGAGGATAAAAAACAATGCAATAGTTACCTTTTTCTTAGTTTTATAAGTGCTAGTATGATTCGATCGATCCTTAGGAGTCTACTTTTTGTTTTCAAATGTAGATTTTGAGGCATATGTAGGCATCATGGAATCATATGCCTTGCTACTACATGTACACAAAACGAACTAAGAATAGATAACCCCACTTGCTTGTCAGGTAGATTGGTTAGATTATATGTAACATATAGCTAGGTAGTACAGATTCTTTTGTTATGGTGAAAATTCTTGTCGTGTAGAGCAGAACCCAAGAACCGTGCAGAATTACTTTACCCAAAGTAAGTTGTTGCTTTTCACAACCATTCCCCGACTTTATTGCTAAAGTAGTGGAATAAAGGAATGCTGTAACCAGAAATGCACTTTCCATTGTGGACAATAAGCACTAACGTTTTTACGTGCTTAAAGAATTGCGCCTTTCTTTTGGCATATCTAATCTAAGTATGAAATTTTCTTCATTTCAAAAATCTTAAACTCCTATAAAGCTAATGTCCACTAGCTTATTTCTCTAGCTTCTCCTTAAGCCACATCATCATTCACTTCCTTCTCTCCTATCCTTGCATGCAAAGTGGATTACTGTTTTTAGAAATGCATGCACAAGCCAAACATGCTAGCTGCACTAAATCCTTGCCGTTTCTCATGTGATCTCGTAGCCTCTCCACCTTTCAAGTCCACTAACAGCCACACGTTTAAAATTCATCCGCTCAACTTCTATGCTATAGTAAATGATGCGCTCCTATATGAGCAGAGAAGCCCAGACTGTCCACCGTGAGGCAATACAGCAATGCCTCACACGGCCATGTGCCTTAATGAAGATTTTGTTTAATCGGAGTTGCAAGGCTGAAGTATTGGTTCATATGATCATTCTATCCCTTTAATTATTGATTCGACAGAAATTGGATTCCATCCGATCTATGTGGCATGTTACTCTAACCACAAGGTACAGTGAGATGCTTATCTCACTTCCCTCAAATACACAACAATTGCACTATGTCTTAATTAAGTACAAACTAGATGTAGTTACATCTCCTATTTCTTATAAGTTAACATTTTAAACCATTCATATTTATTTATCATACCCGTGGCAATGCACGGGGAATCCACCTAGTTATGAAGAACTGCATGGCTGACTAATGTACTGGTAGCTACTCTACACTAGCAGCTCACAATGTGTAGCTTGGTAAGTGTGGCACAACAGGAACTAGTGCACAGTTGATTTGCAGTTGGATCACCACTTACATATGTGAGGTAACGTCAACATCTATATCACTACTACTCTTCCAATGTGAAAAAAATACGCTCTAATTTTGGAGTTATATTTTCAAGAAGATGAAATTCACTATGTATAGTGGGAGTACAATAAGGATCGTCTCTTTAGATGGTACCTATGGAATTTAACAGTTTTTGTTCACAACAGAGCTCCTATGTTTCATTTATTATTTTTAGATTTAATCTCAGGGCAATGAGCACATGATTTCAGGCTCACCAGCTCTCTTTAAAAGTCTATATATATAATGCAATGAAACAAAAAAAAAAATGTAATAAGCATCTTGATTCTTGAGATATGTTCGGGTTCCAGTATACAGTTATGTATAACTTCCTAGCAAATTGTCATCAGGACTCTCAGGAAAAAGGGATAAATATTCGGTTAAAAAATATTTATTTGCAATGAGAAATATTCTTTTCCATTTGACACGCAACAAGCGATATTATTCTAGTGGTTGGAAACTGTTGCGGCTTTTGTTGGTTCTCTGCAAATGTGAACCACTTGTTGGTTGACTAGTATGCTGAATAAATTGTTGGTTGACTAGTATGCTGATAGTAGATCTTTTTTCTTGCGATCACGTCTAGGCGCGTATTTCATTAGCGGAATAGAGTTAGCCAACTTTACACCCAAAAGCTTGGTAACCACGGTTACCAACATCAGCCCCTAAGACTACCACCAAGCACACGCGGTTGTAATTACAGAAAAACTCGCTTTGCGACAAGCAAAACCAACTGGCTCAGACCCTTGCCAGAAGTGGCGCCAAGGACCGAAACCCGGCTGCAGTCCAGGCGTCCAGCTCGTCCTTCATGGCTGCCACCAGAGCCAGCACCGATCTGGAACGCACGTTGAAGGTGCGGCTGTTGCGCTCCTTCCACAAAAGCCACCTCACGAGGAAGAAGAAGGTGTCGAGAACCCCTTCCGCAGCTCCCTAGACAGCCGTTTCCTCACACAAAGCCACCACACCATCACCGGCTGCTCCTCCACCACCACCTCTGAAGAAAGGTGCAACCTAGACAGCCAGCAATGCCACACTTCTTTGCCGAAAGGACACCCAAGCAGCAAGTGATCCATCGTCTCCGCACACTGATCACAGAAGATACAAGTGTCACTGTCCTGCAGGCCATGACGGAATCGACGCTCCGCTATCCAACACCGTCCATGCATAACAAGCCAAAAGAAGAACCGAACACGAGGGGGTGCAGCGGTTTTCCAAAGTTGTTTAGCGCCCACTGGCGCCGAGGCCCCCAGGAACATCGCTCCATACGCCGAGGCTGCGGAGTAGGAGCAGTCGGCCGTGAGCCTCCAGGCGACAGTGTCAGGTTCAAGCGACAACTGGACTCCCTCGAGCAAATCAAAGAGGTCAGAGAACTCTAGCATCATCTGCACCGTGACGGCCCCTTGGATGTGGTGATACCAAGCATTATCTTCCAACGCCTCTGCCACTGTCACCTTCTTCTTTCTTGGTCTGATGACCGCGTAGATATTGGGTGCAACCGACCTCAGACTACGGCCGTTGAGCCAAGAGTCGGTCCAGAAGAAAGTTGTGCGTCCATCGCCAACATTGAAAACTGTCGCAGCCTAGAACAAGTCAAGGACAGCATTCTCCTCCACACTGCTGCGCACTCCGGCTCGTCGATCCGCCCAGACCCAATGAGCCCGGAGCGCAAGGCCCGTACGCCTCAAGTCAGACACTCCGAGGCCACCGAGCTCCTTTGGGAGTTGCACAATCTTCCAAGCCAGCTTGCACCGGCCGCCGGCAACCACATCCGAGCCCGCCCAAATGAAGGCTCGGCGCAGCTTGTCAATTGTTTTGATGGCCCATGGAGAGAGGCAGACTGCAATTGAAGTGTGGATGGGGACTGCCGAAAGAGTGGCCTTCACCAAAGCCGTGCACCCTGCCGGGTTTAGAAGAGACCCCTTTCAACCCGGTAAGTGTGCAGCAATCTTGTCCACCAAAGGTTGCTCATCGGCTCTCCTCAGCTTCTTAATTGTCAAAGGAATTCCCAAGTACTTCGTGGGAAGTTGCTGAACACGGCAGCTTAACACCCGTTGTATTAGCTGGACATTCTCCTTAGAACAGTTCAACGGTGTAGCCACACTCTTGTCCAAGTTGGAAAAGAGTCCCGAGCTCAGCCCAAACACCTGCAATGCAGCCTTAATCATCTCCAAGTCTCGCCTCACCGGAGCCACGAACAACACAAGATCATCAGCAAAAAGGCTAACACGGTAACCCTCAAGTCCTGGCAAAGGCCTCAAGTGCTGCTGCTATTCCAACCATCGAAGGCAGAGGTTTAGGGCCTCCATGACTAACACGAACAGCATTGGGGAGAGCGGGTCTCCTTGACGAAGACCTCTAGCATGGTAGATGCGCCGACCCGGCTGTCCATTGATGATAATTTTTGTGCTGGAGGTTGCCAAGATCATAGAAATCCAGTCACGCCACCTCACACCAAACCCCATATGCTGCAGAACCTCAAGCAGAAACACCCAAGCCACAGAATCGAAGGCCTTTGCAATGTCGATCTTGAGCAGCAAGCAAGGTGTTCCGCGCCGGTGCACACCTCTGCAAGCTTGCTGGACTCCTCTGAAGTTATCATGCAGGCAACGTCCCTTAATGAATGTGCTCTGATTTTTCTGCACCAAGCGGTCAAGGATAGTAGCTAACCGCGCAGCCAGGCACTTCGTCAACAACTTCCCAAAACTGTGAATTAAGCTGATGGGCCTATAGTCACGGATCTCCACCGGTCCCTCCCTCTTTCTCAAGAGCACCATGTATGCGTCATTAAGATGGTAGAGGCTCCGGGAGTCACGTGACCAAAAGGCATGCATGGCCGTCATGATGTCGAATTTGATCACCGGCCACCAAGACTTGTAAAAACGACCAGTGAATCCATCAGGCCCGGGAGCTTTGTCATTTGGTATCTCCTTGACCACTACCCAGGCCTCATCTTCTGTGAACATCGCCTCTAGCATCCCAAGCTCCATGGATGGCAGCCCAATGACATTAAAGTCCATCCTCCTGCTGCGCACAAAATTTGTCCCGAGGAGAGCGCTGAAATGTTCAAAGACCGCATCCGCCATAGCCCGATCAGACACTAACTGGACGTCCTGCACGCGAAGGCTCTTAATTCGGTTCTGCCTGGACCGATGGCAAGCTTGCAAGTGGTAGAGAGCACCCTGGACCTTTGGCGAGCAATCGTTCTGTTCATGGACGCCAAGCCGAGCACCCTGAACTTTAACGCACGACGCAGATCAACCTCCCATTGCTCCAGTTGCCTTCTCTCCTGCTCTTCATCAAAACACAGAATGGCCTCCCTGGCAAGAGTAGATTACCATGTGCAAAGCCAATAACATCAGTATCTATGTGAGTACTTTTCAATGCATATATATAAGACTGACTTCTAGTTTCAAGGTTTTCTTTTCAAGAAAATGGCATTCACTATGCTGGGAGCACAAACAGGAATGCTGGATAAACTCTGAAATAGCTTGTATTTTTTTAGAAATGGAATCAAATATTTTTCACAAGCATATATAAGCTTGCACTCACAGAAGTAATAACAGGTTCTCTATCTCTCTCTGAAACCTTACATGATGCAATGGACCAAAAGAAAGAAAGCATCTTGAGACACATGTTCATGGCCAGTGTTATTACAGTTACCTAAAAGTGCCTGCCAAATTTTCTGCAGGACAAGGCAAAACCATAGCTCCAAGCATCACTTTCAGGGAAAAGACCCAAGTGGAGTGGACTGAACTTTCAGTTGGAGCTCCAGTAGCCAGCCACTGTGTAACCTCAGAGAGTTACTTTTCCACATATTTTTTTAGAGTTTTACTTGCACATATATGGATTATCGTTTCGTTGTTCATATAAACTTTTTGTTAGTCCCCCACTAGCTCACTTTAGGAGTACATACACGTACATTGTAGCACATGAATTTTGTAAAGTGGCTTGACTTCTAGAACAGAAGCCATCAAATTATAGCAATTGATAGCTAGCAAGAACATATATAGGGGATAAGTGCGGTCATGTAAAAATGGACCCTGTTTAATTTCCTTGCTCAATGTATTTTCAGTAAACACATTTGGTTAGACTTAACTATTGAACAGTGAGGGAAGACTGTTAAAAGATCGAGCATAGGAGGAAACTATTAGTGAAAAAACGATTTAACACCCACTGTAAAACATACAAGGTTTTCGATACTATCTTCAAATGTTACAAGATAAGACCCTGGCCACTTTTTGAATGATTCTGATAGGATTGCGGATCCTACCGGGGATGTCACGGAGTCGGTATGGATGAGAGGGAGGGAGTGCTGGTCGGGGACCTCGACGGCGGCGGCTGGGCGCCGTGGCGAGGGGGCGGCGTGCGCGGTGGAGAAGGAGGCAGAGAGGAGGCGGCTAGGGTTTAGTAGGGGGGGGGGCTTCCCGATCTCCCGGCTCCCTAAGGGAAGCCGGAATAATTATGATAATTATTCTCGCTTGATTTCTATTGAGCCTCACGGGCTGATTATAAAGGTTACATAAGGCTAGCACCTTTTGTGACTAGGCAATATGGCGCTATTACAATTGACTCTAATATAAATAAATAGACTAAAGTGACTTGGGCATCTAGCTTAGCCACTAATGGGCCTCTTCCCCGGCATATTGGATGCCGGTCATAACATCTCTCCCCGCCTGCGCAAACAGCTCGTCCTCGAGCTGGAAGTCGGGGAAAGCAGCACGGAAGTCGTCGAGGAGCTCCCAGGTAGCAGCTTCTTCGGGCATGCCGGTCCACTGAATGAGGACGCGCCACACGCCGCGCCGCTGCTGGGCGCGCAGCGCGCGAGCCGGGGACGACAGAGCGCGCCCGTCCTGCACGGGAGGTAGGACGCCCGGCGCTGTAGGAGTGGCGCCGATGTGTTGCTTGAGGAGGCCCACATGGAAGACGTCGTGGATGCGTGCGCCCGCCGGGAGCTGTAGACGGTAGGCGACACGACCGATGCGCTCCATCACGAGGAACGGACCGGCCCAGCGAGGTCCAAGCTTGCGCCGGGCGCGTGGGTCTAGAGACTGCGTCGTGCGGTGAAGAAGGCGCAGCCGCACCCACGACCCGACGCGAACTCCACGTCGCGGTGGTTGGCGTCGTAGTACTTCTTCGACAGCCGTTGTGCTCGGAGCGGCGCTCGCGGACCTCGGCGAGCATCTCGTCACGGCTGCGAAGGAGCGAGTCTGCCGCCTCGGTGTCGGCCGAGCCCGGCCGATACGACAGGATCGGTGGAGGCGGCCGCCCATAGACGACCTCGAAGGGCGTAGCGCGAAGGGCGGTGTGGAAGGACGTATTGTAGCAATACTCCGCCCACGAGAGCCGGTCCACCCAAGCGCGAGGACGATCACCTGTAACACAGCGAAGGTACATGGCAAGCACCTTGTTGACCACTTCGGACTGCCCGTCCGTCTGGGGGTGGAATGCCGTGCTCATGCGGAGCTGGACGCCCGCTCGCTGGAAGAGGTCACGCCAGACGCGTCCGGTGAACACGGGGTCCCGATCACTGACGATGGACTGCGGGAACCCGTGTAGACGCACGATGCCGTCGAAGAAGGCCCGAGCGACGGACGTGGCGGTGTAGGGGTGGCCGAGCGCGATGAAGTGCGCGTACTTGGAGAAGCGGTCGACGACGGTGAGAATGACCGACTTCCCCGCCACCTTGGGCAGTCCTTCGACGAAATCCATGGAGATATCCGCCCACACTGGGACGGCACCTCCGGGGCTGCAGCGAGCTGCGGAAGTAGAGTGGACGTCTTGTTCCTCCGGCACGTGGTGCAGGAGCGCACCAAGTCCCGCATGAGGGCCTTGTCGCGCGGAACGTAGAACTCGGCGCGAAGACGGTGTAGGGACTTCGCACGCCCTCATGCCCGCCGAGTGCGCGAGCAGGAGCACCTCGTGACGGAGGTCCTCGTGGTCGGGCACGAAGATGCGGGACCCGTGGAGTAGCAGCCCCGTGTCGAGGCGCCACGGCCGGCCAGGCGCCGTCCCGGAGCCGCTCAGGGAGGCGCCGCCGTCGGCGGCCGGCCGTGGCGCGCTCGATGTCGTCCGAGCGTGAACGACGGACCCGAGATGGCCGCCGTCGCTCCGGGCACGGCCGCCTCGTCGTCACCGTCGCGGCGGGAGAGAGCATCGGCCACGGTATTGAGGCGGCCCGGCCGATATTCCACCGTGAAATCGAAGCCGAAGAGCTTGCTAATCCATTGATGCTGAGGCACGGTAGACAAGCGCTGGTCAAGCAAAAATTTGAGACTATAATGATCGGTCGAACCGGGAAGGGGCGCCCCCAGAGATATGTGCGCCAATGACGAACAGCCTGCACCAAGCCAATCAACTCGCGTTCGTAAGCGGCGAGTTTGGCATGCCGCGCCGCGAACGGGCGGGCCGAAGTAGGCGAGTGGACCGGCGCCCGGTGGAGGACGGCGCGAACCCCGCGCTGACGCGTCCGCGCCGACCACGAAGGTCGTGTCGAAGTCCGGGCATCCGGAGCACCGGACCGGTGGTGAGGGCGCGCTTGAGCGCCTCGAACGCCGTCGTCGCGTCGTCATCCCACAGGAACGCGTCTCGCCGCAAGAGACGCGTCGGCGGGGCTGCGATGATGCCGAAGTCCTTGATGAATTTGCGGTAGTATCCCGCCAAGCCCAGGAATCCCCGAAGAGCACGGGCGGAGCGGGGAGGGGGCCAAGCGGCGACTGCCGCCACCTTGTCGGCGTCCATGGCGACACCGCCCTCGGCGATGACGTGGCCCAAGTAAGCCACCGAAGGCGCTCCAAACGAGCACTTGGAGCGCTTCAGGTGGAGGTGATGAGCTTGCAGGGCGTTGAGGACGATGTTGACATGCTGCAGGTGCTCGGCCCACGACGAGCTATAGATGAGTATATCATCAAAGAACACAAGTACAAACCTCCGAAGGTATGGGTGGAGGACGTCATTCATCGATGCCTGGAACGTAGCCGGCGCGTTGGAGAGCCCAAACGGCATGACCAGGAACTCGAAGTGGCCATGGTGGGTGCGGAAGGCCGTCTTGAAGACGTCGTCGGGGTGCATGCGCACCTGATGGTACCCGGAGCGGAGGTCAAGCTTGGTGAAGAACCTCGCCCCGTGTAACTCATCGAGCAGCTCATCGACCACAGGGATGGGGAATTTGTCCTTGGAGGTCTTGGCGTTGAGCGCGCGATAGTCGATGCAGAACCTCCATGACTTGTCCGCCTTCCGTACAAGGAGCACTGGGGCGGGGAATGGCGACGTGCTGGGCCGGATGATGCCTTGGGCCAGCATGGCGTCGCACTGACGTTCCAGCTCGTCCTTCTGCAGCCGGGGGTAGCGGTAGGGGCGCACCGCAACCGGTGCGGTCTCCGGCAGCAGGTGGATGCGGTGGTCGTAGGGGCGCGCCGGCGGGAGCCCCGTGGGCTCCGTGAAGATGGCGGCGTGCTGCTGGAGAAGGTCGCCCAGCAGTGGCAGCCGCGGGTCCGGCTGGGCCGCGGCGCAGACTTGGGCAGAGGCGGCCGGCAACGGTGCTGAAGAGCCGGCCACCCCCTGCCAAGTGACGCGTCGTCCGTTCCGGCAGAACGATAGCGTGAGCGCCTCGCAGTCCCATTGGATGAGACCCAAGGCACGGATGAAGTCGAAGCCGATGATGAACTCGAAGCCACCCAAGTTGAGGCCGACGCAGTTGATGACGAAGGCCTCGTCGTGGATGGTGATCGGCACGCCGCGCGCAATGCCCTCACACGGCATGCGGTCGCCGTTTGCCACCGTGATCCGCAGGTGGTCACCACCGGCGGGGGCAAGGCCGAGGCGACGCATGACACTTCCCGCCATGAAGTTGTGCGTCGAGCCGGTGTCAAGGAGGGCGAGGAAATGTTCCCCCTTGATGGTCACGGGAAGCAGCATCGAGTTGGCCGGTCGAATGCCTGCGACAGCCTGTAAAGAAACCACAAGAGCATTAGCGGTCGCCGCGGCGGTGGTGTCGTCCTGCGGGCTCTCCGTAGCCTCAGTAGCGGGCTCGTCGTCGAGGAAATCTTCGCCCTCCAAGTAGAAGAGCCGCTGACAAATGTGCCCGCGAACATAGGGCTCATCACAATTGAAGCACAGCCCCTGTCGGCGACGCTCTTGCTGCTCGGCCGGGGAGAGACGGCGAAATTGGCGCTGCGGGGGGGCCCCGGTCGCGCCCTGGGTCGGCTGCTGGACCGCGCCTGCGGCGGTCGGGGCAGGGCGGTGCTGCGGAGGCGCCCAGGTAGCTCGCTGGACCGGGCGCGCGGCCCGTGTCGGGGCTGGCGTCGGGTTCGCAGTGCTGTCCTCGAACGACCGTGCCAAGTACATAGCCGATTGGAGGTCGGGCGGCGCATGTCGCTGAACTTGCTTCCGGATGTGGTCCGGAAGGCCGCCCACGTAGAGCTCGGCCTTCTGCCGAGCGTTGAGGTCACGCGCGTGGCAGAGGACGGCGTTGAAGCGCTCGGAATAGTCTTGCACCGTCGACCCAAAGGGCAAGCGTGCAAGCTCCGCCAGGCGGGTGCCCTGGATTGGCGGTCCAAAGCGGAGGGAGCACAGACCACGGAATCGCTCCCACGATGGCATGCCCTCGTCGAGCTCCATGGCGTAGTACCATGTTTGGGCCACGTCGCGTAGATGGTACGACGCGAGCCACGTCCGTGCCGAGACGGGCGTCATCCGCCCCCGAAGAACCGCTCGCCCGGTTTAGCCGGTTGAGGGGATCAACCGAGCCGTCGTACGTCGGAAACTCGAGCTTGTCGGGCTTGGGGCCTCCCGGGAACGCCGCCCATCGCAAGGGCCGCGCCAACCCCGGCCGAGCCCTCCGGTGTGGGGGCGGGCCGGCGGCGGCGGCTTTGGAAGAGCGGCCCGGTGACGCCGCCATACGACGCCGCCGGCTCCGTGGCGGTGTCGGATTCGGCACCGCGGTCGTGGCGACCGTCGTGGCGTAGGTCGGCTCCGCTTGTGCCATCTCGGACTTGCAGCCACGGCGGAAGTGGCGATGGGGAAGCGAGCCGCCGGCCTCGGCCGAGCGGCACCCCGGACGTCACCGTGAACGGCCGAGGCCGGCGTGGTGGTCGGGGCGGTGGTAGGGTCGGCGTCGCGCGGTGGTGGCGGCGGTTGTTGCAGCAGGCCCGCCCACGCGTCGCGCATGTCGCGCTGGATCTCGAGGACGACGGTGGCGAGGCCTTGCAGCGTGAGGGGTTCCCCGTACGAGGACGAGGCATCGGCGATGGCGGAGTCGGCGGAGGACGGCGCGGTGGGGGTGATCTGCGGGTTGGTGGTGGCGGTGATCTGGGGAAGCGTGGCGGCGGTGGTGGGTAGCGGAGACGTCATCGTGGCCTGGCAATCCGGTACCAGATTGATAGGATTGCGGATCCTACCGGGGATGTCACGGAGTCGGTATGGATGAGATGGAGGGAGTGCTGGTCGGGGACCTCGACGGCGGCGGTTGGGCGCCGTGGCGAGGGGGCGGCGTGCGCGGTGGAGAAGGAGGCAGAGAGGAGGCGGCTAGGGTTTAGTAGGGGGGGCTTCCCGATCTCCCGGCTCCCTAAGGGAAGCCGGAATAATTATGATAATTATTCTCCGCTTGATTTCTATTGAGCCTCACGGGCTGATTATAAAGGTTACATAAGGCTAGCACCTTTTGTGACTAGGCAATATGGCGCTATTACAATTGACTCTAATATAAATAAATAGACTAAAGTGACTTGGGCCTCTAGCTTAGCCACTAATGGGCCTCTTCCTGGCATATTGGATGCCGGTCATAACAGATTCACTTATCATACCTAGGAATTCTCCTCTACAGATATCCCATTCAGCGCATAGCAGTAGATAATCTGTAACTGACATTCACTAATGTGTAAAATAATTTCTCAAGTTAATATTGAATTTTGTGCTTGCAGAAGATATGGAGCATCGTAGGTTGACAGAGATTTCTGCAATGACATGTAATGCAGGCCTAGTCCTTATCACAGGCTTGCTGTAAAAAAAAAGAGTTCTTGAAAGAAAGAAAGATATATAGTTACAAATTCGCTAATTACTACAAATGAGATAAGGTTAGTTTTGTAAAAACTAATGACGTAGTAGTTTCTCCAGGAAGTATGCAGCACTTTGTAGCCAGTTTAGAGCTTTCGCACAGAGTATATCACATCAGTGTAAGGTTACAATATTTTCAAAAGTACATACCTTTGTTATCTTTATTTTGTTTCAAGCCCATACTATGTAATCTTCACCTGAAATATAATTTGCATAAATTGTAGTAGTTAGATAATGAGGAATAAATAAGATGATGGTAATAAGGTAGCTCCCTCCATTAGTCAAAAGATGACAGTTCGCCTGAAATAATATGTGTTTAATTTAGTCAAGTAACCGACTCGGTAGAAAAACTAACGGAATTAAACGAAAGAAGGTTTTGTCCAATATATATATATATATATATGAATAGTGGATATAATATTCCTATTGCAGAGTAGGAGACTTCTTCAACACAAAATGTTATGATGGTTAAGAGTATACAATTTATATAACCCCAAGTTTGATAAATGCTGAATGAATGGTCCAAGGTTCACATATCACAGGTTTAATCTAGTACTGAATGATTCGATGGTAACCCAAATTTCTGGTTAAATCGCAAATTGAACAAAATTTGGGCATGACAAATAAATTGAACAAATTCTAGACAGATGGAGCAATAATCCGATGGCAAGCCAATCTACTACAAATCTCTGGAAGTGTGGACTGTCCCCATTCGAAACTGAAATGGAGTTGTTGAAGACACATTCAAGTAGCTCATGGATGTCGCCGGTGTTGGCGTCCTTGGGGCAGAGCTGGGCAGCAAGGAGCGTGCCAAGGCCGAGGTCAGGTCGTCATCGTCCAACTCCGTGGGGGCGGCGGTGTTACGCAGCAAGACGTCGTCGACTCTAACAATTTCCATGGTCACCTGCCAGCCCGCCTCTGTCATGGGGCCAGCCACGGAACCGCTCTCTGGGCTCCCGTAGGTGCGCGGGGTCTAGCGACGCGGATTGCGGGGGCCTGTCTAAGGCACTGTGCGAGTGGGTTGGCATCTTGGCAGATCCCTGCCCCTCGCAATGCGACCGCCGTCCACATCCGGGACGTAGGAGAGGGAGCTAAGCCGGCGCTTTTGGCGATGGCGTAAGAATCCTTGGCTGTGGGCAGCGTTGACGGCAGGAGGGGCGCTGCAAGTGCAAGGTGGCCTGATCGCCGGAGGCGGAAGGGGCGAGTCGTCCTCTGGGCGGGCTCGCAACCGTTCTCGACTGTTCGGGTTCGGAGTTTAACTGGTGCGAGACCCGCTATGACAATGATCAAACGGTTTATATCACGTTTTTGGCAGATCCTACGGTTAGCAGGCTAGTGGGCGACGTGGCCATATCCACCGCCCGAACTTTGGGTCAGATTTCGTATTGTAGACATATGAACACAACCTTATGTTGTTCGTTTGAAATTGCTAATTCTTTCCTGAGATTGTACTTTGTGTGCATTTCTTGTAGGTCTTTTGTTGCTTGGGTGTCTTGCAGATTATGGCATTCAAAAGACAACACATTTTGTAAATTTGGTAGGTTGATAGCATACATATGTGAAAATATGAAAAAGAAATAATGATAAGGTGTTATATTTTATATATAATTCGGCGGTTTATTGCATGAAAGACAACGTACGTAACAAATTGCTTGCTGATTGAGGAACAAACTAGGTTCAGAAATGAATAATAAGTGCTCAACTTTGCTGGCAGATTGAATAGTCCAGAATGTCCTAAATGTAACTTTTGTTTGTGTGATGTTTCAGGAAGCCAATATTGATATAAAGCTTCCTAGAAGAAGCTTGCTTGTTCAATTTACATGGAATGCATGTGGTGAAAGGACCAAGCGCATGATAAACAGAGTATACTATGAAAGAGGGGCTGTTTTTCTTCAGGCAAAAACTTTGTTCTGTGTAAATGCAAACTCCAGACCTACTGCTTTGCTCATTTTGGGTCGCTGTATGAGACAAGCCCACATTCGTATGAGTATGATTGACATTTTCTTAATTACGCACGCTGTAAATTTATGTTCTAACATACACTGCACAAACAGTGTGCAGGGTGCCAGGTGTACCACAAGTTTGTTGATACTCTTGGTCTAGTTGTTGAAATATGATCAACGAGAAGAAAAATGAGCTTCAAGAAGAAAATGTGGTGAACAGTACCAATTCTGAAGATTGATCTGTTGTGAGAAGCAGTGTCGGTATGCAAAACGCCCTGTAGTCAGTAGGTTTTGACGACGGACAGCATTGATTGTTTATGTATAATATAAAATAAAATATAATGGCGCTCTAAATCTGCTGCATGCATATATACTCATCTGAATAATACAACGGGGCCTATCCCATGTACTTTACATACAATGTGATATATGGTTTTTTATGAAGGAAACAAAGGACCATAATACCAGAGTACTCCGCCGTTCCAAAAATGGTCTCTTATATATTAATAATATCAAAAGCATAGATTTTCGGCAGATTATTCTGGCACTACTGATCTGATCATACATACGGTACTAATACTTGATATATATGCACACTACATTGGCATCATTGTTTGCCTGCATCTGCATCATTGAGGTTTTGATCGACTGGGACATCTTTCATCATCCTCTTTGGTCACATGCTCCACATTTTCACTATCCTTGGCATGCATCACCCTTCTTTCCCTTGAGGAACTGAATAAGTCCCTCAAGTGCGATATCGGTGTCATCATTCCTCATAAGCACTTCTGCGACCTCTGCTGGAGTCACCATCACCTCCTCCTCCTTGATCAGTGCTTCTATCTCAGGGTATGTGTCATGGTCGGTGATGGAGTGGTAGTTGGAGGCCAGGACTCTGAACGACTCCGGGCAGCAGTACCCCATGTGGATGTGCATGTCCATCCTGCCTGGGCGGAGCAGCGCCGGGTCGAGCCGCTCCTTGTAGTTTGTTGTGAAGATAATGATCCTCGCCTCCCCGCTTGTTGAGCAGAGGCCATCCACGAAATTGAGTAGCCCAGATAGTGTCACCTGTTGAAACAGAAATTAAAGTTAGCTAGGGTAACGAACCGAAAAAGACAGGGCGGGTTTGGGTTTATTTGTTACCTTGTCCTCTGAAGCTGAAGGACTCTGACGTTGCTGCAGATCGACGGAGCAGTCGATGTCCTCGATGACGAGGATCGACCGGTTGGTCATCGCGATGAGCAGCCTCCGAAGCGTGGAGTTCCAGTTCACGTCGGTCAGCTCGAGATCATAGACGTCAAACTTGAGGTAGTTGGCCATGGCCGCAATCAGGCTGGACTTGCCCGTTCCAGGCGGGCCATAGAGCAGGTAGCCCCGTTTCCAGGCCTTGCCGATCCGCTTGTAGTACTCCTTCCTCGTGACGAACCTCTCGAGGTCGTCCATGACAGACTTCTTCATCTTGTGCTCCATGGCGAGCGTGGTGAATGTGGACGGGTGGTGGAGGTCCATGGCGAACCAGGCCTCGCCCTCGTTCATGTAGATCTTGAGCGTCCTGTCCTGGTCCTTGATCTTCTTGGCCTCGGCGAGGATGTGCGGGAGGTAGGACGCGATGGCCTTCTCCTTGTGCTTCCTGCAGAAGCTCATCTCCAAGGAGC
Organism: Themeda triandra; assembly: GCA_018135685.1. Lineage (NCBI taxonomy): Eukaryota > Viridiplantae > Streptophyta > Magnoliopsida > Poales > Poaceae > Themeda > Themeda triandra. Next base: position 23,338 of record JAENPR010001455.1, on the reverse strand, counting down.
GGAGGACCTCGACGCGGTAGTTGCCGCCGCCGCGGGCGGGGCCGTTGGCGTTGCTGTTGCCGGCGCCGGCGCCCTCGCGGCAGACGAGGCGCCACCTGAACTCGGCACCGTCGTGGACGTCGGTCATCTCCCCACCCTCCTCCATGCTGAACATGAGGCTCTTGCCCTCGTCGACGCGGCTGACGCGGAGGCGCTGCATGTCGTTGTTGTTGATCCGCGTGGCCAGGTACGTGCGCGCGGCGTCGTACAGCTGGTTGCTGGCCCAGCCCTCCGTCTCCTCGATCACCATCGTGTGCTGCGACGACATGTGCGACCGCAGGTAGCCCAGGCCGGAGAAGAGAAAGTCCCGCACCTCGTTGGGAACCAGCTCGTTCACCACGCCGCGCACCAGCATCGCCCACGCCGCCAGGGACGCCGCCGTCGTCACCGCCTTCTTGTACGACTCGATCACCTTGTCGTAGGTCGCCATGGCTGGATGGCCGGTGACCGTACGGCACCTCTCGCGCGCCGATCGGTGCTCAGATCATCCTCTCTCTCTCTCGCTCTCGCTCAACTTTCAGACAGCTCGAATTGAGATACTAGGGAGGATCGTCGATCGCGTCGGAGGAGAGGAGGCGAACAATGTTGGTTGTGCTGGGTCTGGGGCTGGGTTTTATTTTATGGACACAGACGCCAGGACCCCCACTACTGGAAAACCTGACTTTGCCGACTGCCCAGTTGTTTCGCCGCCTGCCAAGCGGCGCTGGCAAAGGCATCCTTTGCCGACGCCTTGCCTTGGCGGCAGGCGGCAAAGTCCGGCGGGCGAAGAGCATCCTTTGCCGACTGCCCCTGGGTGCTGCCGGGCGGCAAAGTCTGGCGGTCAGGCCGGGTAAGAAGGATGCCTTTGCCGACCGAGTGACAGCACGGCAAAGAATTTTTTTTTTTTTCTTTTGAATTTTGATTTCAAATTTTTTCAGTGATCATTCTAGATTGTATTGAATCATATTTTAAAATTTGAAACATTTTCATAACTTTTTGCTATATTTCTTGAATTTATTTTGTTTACTTGCATTTTCTCGAAAAAGTAAAAATTGAACCGTAGGTGCACGAAATAATGAAACCTAGCCATTCAAAAATTATATTCATGTTAGGTAATGTATTTTGAGGCCCTATCCAGGAACTCACCTAAAAATTTTAACTCCTACTTCACGAAACATGGTTCTCCAATTGCGGAAGAAGTGTTATTTAATTATATAAAAATGCAAACGAAGTCGAAAATCACGAAACTTGGCGAGGTGTGATCCCATGGCATGTGGAGGCTATGATAAAAAATTGAGAATGTTTCGAACAAGTTGTGACCACGGATGGCTAAAACCTATACATCTCCTCATGTGATCACTTGAGGAGATGTCCGGGTTCTACACATCCGTTGTCAGAACTTGTTTGGAACATTCTTAATTTTTTATCACAGCCTCCACATGCCATGGGATCACACCTCGCCAAGTTTCATGATTTTCCGACTTCGTTTTCATTTTATATAATTAAAAAACATTTCTTCTACAACTAAATAATCATGTTTCGTGAATAATTCTTTCAAAACTTTAGGTGAGTGAATATAATTGGCCTTAATATACACTCTCAAACATGAATATAATTTTTTGAGTGGCTACATTCCACTATTTTATACACCTGTAGTTCAATTTTGGATTATCCAAAAAAATTCATGTAAATGAAATAAATGAGTGAAATATAGCAAAATGTAATAAAAAAAGTCTAAAATTTGAATATGTGCTTGTAAACAATATAATTGGACAACAGTAAAAAGTTTGAATTCAAAAGAGCTCATCTTCTCATACTTGGACAACATTAAAAAGTTTGAATTCAAAATTTAAAACGAAATTAAAAAAAAGATTTGCCGACTTCCCGAATGGGCCGTCGGCAAATTGTCCGGCCCAATAAGGCCCGGTTGGCCCAACCGCCCCCATATATAACACCAACCCCACCACCTACCCTAAACCCTAACACCTCCCCCCACTCCCCCCCGCCCCCTTCTCTTCCCCCTTCTCCCCGGCGGGCGTCCCCCGCCCGGATGCGGCCGCGCGGGCCTCCTCCCACCTCGGGCGCGGCTCCTCCACCCCGGCGGCGGCGCGCGAGCCACGCCCTCCCGGCGGCGGCGCGCGAGTAAGCCGCGCTCCTCCCCGGCCCGTGGCCGCACTGCCAGCGGCGCGCGGCTCCTCCACCCCCGATGCGGCGCGCGCGGCCTCCTCCCCCCACCTCGGGCGCGGCTCCTCCACCCCCGGCGGGCGGCGCGCGGGCCACGCCCTCCGGCGGCGGCGCGCGCAGCAAGCCGCGCTCCTCCCGCTGCGGCCGCACTGCCCGGTCGCGCGGCTCCTCCACCCCCGATGCGGCGGCGCGGCCTCCTCCCACCTCGGCGCGGCTCCACCCCCGGCGGCGGCGCGTAGGGCCACGCCTCCCACGGCGCCCATCTCCCCCGGGAGCCGCCACCGCGCCCAACCTCCCGCGTCGCCCTCCCCGTGTGATCCGGCGCGGCCGGCCGGCAATCGCGATGCCCCCACGCGACGCTCTCCACATCGGGCGCCGCCCTTCCTGCCCGCCCCGCTGCGCCTCTCCGGCAACCTCGACGACGCCCTCCTCCCCGGCGGCCTCCGGCTGCGTCCGTCTGGAGCCACGGCTTTGGAGCACGGGGCGGCCCCGGCGGCGTTGGATTCGCGAGCGGGCGGACGGGCGCGGCGGCCCCCACCGGCGAGCGGGCGCGCGGCTAACGGGCCCCCCAACGGGGCGGGCGGGGCGGCGCGGCCCGGCGGCGGCGGCCCCTCCCTAGCTCCGGCGGCGCGTCTGTCCGGGCGGCGCGATGGGCTTGCGGGCCTTCGGATGGGCTCAAGCCCGTTTCTTTTTTTATTTTTCAAAACTTCTTTACCGACGCCTACTTGGCAGGCGGCAAAGGCCTTTGCCGCCTGCCGCAACCTGGCAGTCGGCAAAGGCGGTCTTTGCCGCCCTGGCCTTTACCGCCTTCCCTTTGCCGCCTGCCACGTGGAATGCAGTCGGCAAAGACCTTTGCCGACTGCATTCGGGCCTTTGCCGCCTGCCGTCAGCAGGCGGCAAAGAAGGCGTTTCCCGTAGTGCCCAGTTGGTTGGTTGTGTGAACTATGAAGTGATTAGTCAAGACTATACCTATTATTATATTATTATCTCATCTCAGGCCTCGTTTAGATCCCCGATTCGGGGTGAACTAAGTTTGCACAGTGCTCCCGCGAGCACTGTAGCAATTTCGTTGTTTTGTGGTAATATTTGTCAAATCTTGATTAATTAGTCTCAAAATGTTCGTCTCGAAAGTACAATAAAACCGCGAATTAGTTTTTGATTTCATCTACATTTAAGTCTACGTATGTAAACATTTTGATGTGATGGGAAATAGGAATTCTGCATAGTGGAATTTAGGAGTAAAATCTGAAATCTAAACAAGGCCTCAGAAATATCCTCCTTGCACTTGCACCCGTGTTATCTATCCCCCACGGGGTAGAGCTATGAAAATCTTCGCGTCCGACCGGTCGGACCGAAGATGCATGCGTGCCGACCACCCCTTCCCTCTCCCTCTCTCTCCCATGCGACGCGACGTGGCCCAGCCCACCATCTCCCTCTCCCTCTCCCTCTCCCTCTCCCACGTGACCCCGGAACTAGCAGACAAGGCACAAAAAAAGGAAACTAGCAGACTTGCTTCATTTGGGGCCGACTAAACAACCAATAGGAGAATCCCCGAGTCGCCACTTGCAGTAAGTCACGGGTCGCATGCAGAGGTTTACAGCGTGAAACTAGTAGGCCTGTCGTTGGGTGTCCTCATCCATTCCCCAAATTCACGTGGTTTGGGTCGGGTATGGGTCAGAGGCTGCCTGCCCGTTGGACAAAGGGTAGGGTACGGGTATCCCCGCAGTTACCCGTAACCTCGTCGTCTTCTCCTTGCGTCCTTCCTGCTCTTTCTGACATGCATGTATCACAAAAATCCCAAGCTGCGAGGAAGTGAGGCACGAGGAGGGGGGCTTGGGAAAAGCGGACAGAGATCCCGTGCAGTAGCTATTGATACTGCAACTTAAGCAGTGGTACGTTTGCAGCCATCTGATGATCATCCGACGGTTGAAATAGACCAAGTACTTCTTCCTCCTCTGCTACTTCTTCCTTTGCTGCTTGTCTATGTTCTTCAACGAGGCATGCACGGTGGCATCCACGGCCAACGGCATGGCGCTGACCACCTGCTCCGCTGCAAGTGAAAGGCACCTGCCCTGCTCCTTCACGAGCCACACACACCAGGGCCCCTTCATGGCCACCGTGAACACCATCAGTCCATCACATTCCTCAGCTAGCTGGCCGAACGATAGCCATGCGCCCCCCACGATGAACATGCGCCTGAATAGGACACCACGATATGTTGCCGCCGCTGCCGTACTCCATGCTGTAATCACGATGATCACACGGCATCCACGTAGCGCATGTCGTCGCAAAGTCATGGGCGTCGCCCACCGTACGAGCTGTAGCAGGGAGGTCACGAAACCCGTGTATGCAGTGTATATACGTCACACACACACACACATTGTTCGTGTTCATTGGCGATCTTTGACGAGCTTCAATCTCTGGCAGCCGGTCTCAACACTCCAAGATGACCGTCTTGTTGCAGCAGCTGTCCGCGAGCATGGCAGCATCGAGCTACATGGAGAGTATCAAGGAAGAGGAGGACCTGTGAGGGAGCCGGCGGTGTTAATGTCGTGCATGGAGAGCGAGGACGTGACGGAGAAGGACGACGCGCGGTGGCAGATCGAAAGGTGAGATACACGACATCGACGAAGGAGGCGGTGGTGCATGTCCATCAACAGGCTGCGAGTGCCACGGTGCTCTGTTCGTTGAAACAGAGACAAGCAGTAGAGGAAATAGCACAGGAAGTACTGCTTGATCTGTTTGGGCCGTCGGATGGTCATCGGATGGCTGCAAACGTACCACTGCTTAAGTTGCAGTAACAATAGCTACTGCACGGGATCTCTGTCCGGGAAAAGCATGACCGCACCGGTGTGTGGCCGCACGGACTATCCAGGCCGTTCGCCTCCACAGCTGCACCAATCTTGAAGCATTTTTTTATTTTTCTGGGTTTTCTCTCTCTTCAGCCAAGAAGGCGCCGCCGCCCATCCCTTCGTGAACACCGGTTGACGCCGCCGCTCTCCGCGCCCTTACTCCGGCGCGCCCAGCTCCTGCACCGCGGCCTCCGGACTTTGCCGCCGTCCCCGGAGTCTGCGGCAGCCCACCGCCGCCGGCCACCGCCCCGCCGCGCGGCGGGGCGGTGGCCGGCGGCGGTGGGCTGCCGCAGACTCCGGGGACGGCGGCCATGGTTACTCGGCGGTGGGCTGCCGCAGACTCCGGGGACGGCAGCCATGGTTACTCCGGCGAAGGGCACGACGCCGGTGAGGATGAGGCGCCGCCACTGCGCTGTGCGAGCATGAGAGGAAGACCGGCGACCTCATCACCTGAAGCTCCGGCTGTCGCCGCCACCCACCTCGGCACCACCAACTCCGACGAGCGATCCCTGCGCGCCCAGCAGCGCGGCGGCGGCCCAGAGCACGGAAAGGAACAAACCAGCGCCGCACCGCAACCCTCTGACACGCGTTTGTGTACGAACGGCCCAGATTGCCCATGCGGCCACACACGGATGTGGAAAATCCACTCTCAGGGGGGCTTAGCTATGTCTGTCTGCGGCTGAAGGAGCTACGCTGGCCGGCGGCGGCGGAGACGGCCGACGAGACGTGCTGCGCTGATCCCGGCGGCGACGCTAGGTGCTGCAGCTGTGCATGTGGTTGTGGGAACTGCGGTGATGCCAGCAGTAGGAACAAGCTAAGACCAGGAAGATGGCAGGTCGGCAGCAGGTCTAGCCGTGAGGCGTCTAGGTGCAATGCTTCCCGGAGTCCAGGCCCTGCAAATGAAGACGAGGTGCTGTTTGGAGCATCGGACAGCATATCCTGTAATAACCCGTTCAGTCCAAGGCTCCAAGCAAGCAAGCACGTGTTCTTGAGTAGATGAATCAAATTATCCATTGGGTATGGGGAAATACGGGGAGGGTGCGAATGGATATCTTACAAACGAATTTGGACATGGGTATCAGCGGGTTTACTCATAGCCTTCCCAACGACAGGTTTAAGTGAAAGTAAACAATCATAGAAAAACTAAAAACACCTAGATTTAGGTGCATGCGGTACTACTTTGTTGGATGCTGAAAGTGAAAGTAACGTGAGAGAGTAAGACTACCTGCACTCATGGAACTCTATTTCCTTCCGATATAAGGAATATTTCGTCCTGGTTATCAAAATTCTCTCTCCTATACCAATTTCTCCCGCACCCATCCACCCTCTATATCTCACTCAAAAGCAAGGAGTGAGACCCACGTATTAATTTTTTCTTTTTTTTAACCTCATCCATCCCCTCCCTTGGTCCCTCCGTCCCAAGTACTACTCGCCCGAGCTCCCCTAGCCAGTGACCCTCCGGCGGCGAGCGGATGGAGGCCGCGGCCACAGAGGCCACGGCGGCGCGGTGGGCGGGCGAGGTGGGCGGAACCCGCGGCCATGGAGCATGGATCAGAACCCGCGGCCATGGAGCTCGGCGAGCGGCGGAGGCGAGCACGCGGCTCGCGCTGGCGAGCGGCAGATGCGCCGGCCGGTGTTGTCCGCGGGCCTCCTCCTCCTCCCCGGCGGGCCCCTGCTCGCGGGCTCCAACGCCGGCGTCTGCCGCGCCGCCCTGGGGAGCCACGCCGCCCTGGGGGAGCCGCCCCTCCCTCGTCGTCCACATCCCGCGAGGACCATGCGACGGAGAAATCGAGGAGGAGCCATGGCGGAGGAGCGGGCGGACTCCCCGGCGCGCAGCCGGCTCCTCACCACCACCGGCGGATGGCGTGGCGGCTCCCCTGCTCCTCACTACCACCGGCCCTCGCTCTTCTTCTCCACCAGCCGACGGTGAGCGCGCAAGCGGCGGGCGGACGCGCGAGCTCGCCCGGCGAGCTAGGCGGCGACGCGAGCTCGAGCGCGGCAGAGCCCCGCCTAGGCCTCCGCCTCCGCTTCCGGTGACCATGGCGGGCGGCGCGTGGCATGGCATGGCGAGCAAGGGGAGGCCGCGCGGCGGCCTCGGGCGATCAGCGGGCCGTCCTTCTCTCTCCTCCGCGCGGGCCCCGCGCCGTCCTTTGCAGTTCGCCGCCATACTCCCGCAAAGATGGCGTCTCAGCCACCGAACGCAAGCGCTGAGGGATGTTTGCAGTTCGCCGCTGCAGCGGTTGAGGAAGTTTGCGTTTCTTTTGCCGTCCCAGCCGCAGCTCGTCGTTTAGATTCCAAAGTTTGCCCACCAAATTCACTATGCAGAATTTCTATTCCCCGTCACATCAAAATGCCTACGTATATAGATCTTAAATATAGATGAAATAAAAAACTAATTACACAGTTTTGTTGTACTTTACGAGACGAACATTTTAAGCCTAATTAATCAATGTTTGGACAATTATTATCAAATAAAAACAAAATTGCTACAGTGTGACGTGACACTTACTATGCAAAGTTTGGTTCCAAATTTTGAAATCCATCACCTCACCGTGAGTGAGACAGACTAACTGAGCGCACCTCACAGACTAGTGAGCGTGGCTGCCACCTGCGACTGCGACTGTCTCGGCCACCGGGCCAGCCAGACAGCCCATGCCGTGCCGTCAAAGCTTGCATTGCATTGCACAGCTGCTGGCAGCCTTGCAGTTGCCAGTTGCTGTGTACTCTGGCTCCTAACGTTTATATCATCGGTGCTCTGGCTCCTAAAGTTTATCATCGTGCTGGTAGCTGTTTTCATCTTATCTTCATCTTTATCCAACAACAGCAAATGAATGAATGAATCATGAGGTTGCCTCGTGGGAAACACAAGCACCGCTACAGTAGTACTAAGTACTACACTCTGGAATGGTAGCAGCTAGCGATGGCATGATGCATGTGTTTTGTTGATTTTGCATCACGAACATGAACCTGAATAATGGCGCCTCGCTAGCTACTGGAGTATATATACGTACGTACTCGTACTACTACTACTACTACAGTAGTACAGAGTGCTAGCAAATGAGTTGCTGTAACATCAGCTAACACCTAGTCTGTATGCTATGCATGCTGGCCCATAGTGAGTGGTACGACTAGCAGCTGCTCATTGTCATTGCAACTGTAAATGTAAACCTGTTTGTGCTACGACCGCCCGCATGTGTCTCATGCTTCTCCTTGGTTCAGAGATCAATTGGATCACGGCCTGGCCATTGGGCTGCTGGCCCAACCAAAAGGAGCGACAGGTCAATAATAAGAGTTACTGTACTCCATCTACTGCTTCTCAAGCTACTGTAGGGAATACACCATGCATATGCATGGCGATCGATTGGCGTCTTGTGCAGCTAGCTGTAGCAGGTACTACTACTGCTCCAATAATCGCTACAGCCTCCGGGATACTACTACTACTGCTCCAATAATCGCTACAGCCTCCGGCTCCAGCAGGACACCAGTAGGAGGGCATTGGAGCTCCAGCAGGAGTCAGGACACGGGCATTGGGCATGGGGCCACCCCAAGTTTCGCTCTTCATTTGCCCTTGTCCTTGGAGAGTTGCTTCGAGTTCCGGTCGAGAGCCCTTGACAAGGACAGCCAGGCACCAGCGGCACTTCACTCGGCTCATTCCTCGCTCTCAAAAAGAAGAAATAGATTCTGTGGGCGCTATTGCTCTTCTTTTCTCGTACCATGCCCCACCCCTGTCTCTCGCTTCCTTGCAAAATATCTGCACCAACAACACATTTCTGTGCACCCGTCACCACTCCATCAATCCTTACTCTAGTCAACACTAATAAAGCATTAGTTACTGTTTCATGTGTCTCTCACTAATACTAATTACCTATTGCTATCTTTTATAATACAATAGGCACAATTAATAGGAGCTACTGTATATAGGTTGTCACTATCCGGTTGTTCCATGATTTATATCGGTTTTATCTATAGGCATCCGTAGTTTTTCTTTTGCATGACACTTTTGTGTATCTTGATTGGGTCCAACTATTGCAGCTTTGTTGCCGCACATCGATTTATGCGGTCATGAAACTAAAGTTTTGATTTTCAAATTTCTAATCTTATGGATTTCCAACAAATTTTTAATCATATCGGCGATCATGATTATCACCTACAAAATTTTAAAGACCATATGTCTTGAATAATTGTGAGAATTTCTAGGATTTGTAATTTCTCCTAGCAAGTCTGTTAAAATATAATTAACATGGAGTCTCAATTGGAGCCTTTGTAATAGTAAGATTCCTTCCCCTTTTTTACTGAAGGAACTTGCATTGCTTAATTAGCCTACACAACTATGCAATAATTGTATTTCTTGTTCATCGGCTATATGCATACACATAGAATGTCTCTTTTATTTTCATGACGTGTGCCTGGGGATAACTTTGGTTGAAAGATGCAATGATTACCATCATTAGCAGATAAGCTTGGACCCAAATTTTGCTTACAAGAGAGGCTTAATCATCTTATTGCATCTGCTCAACCTCTCATTGGGCCAGCGCAGCAGCTTACGGTGTGTGATTCTTCAGTACTCTAAAGGTGATGCTGTTTCATACAACGTGTAATGACCTGAAGGGTGTCTGATGCTCCTTCATTATATATAATCACTTGTTCATGCCTATTTTTAGCTGATAAGGTTGGAGACACCACATTATTCTCAGTGTCATATATATTTCCGTTAGCATATATATAGATCTTTAGCCAGGTGTCTTATTTCAGTTATTTGCTAATGGAAACATAAGGAATCTCCATGTTTGTGGTAGTGGTACAAATTCCCTGTCTGATCGATTTCATTGTTCCTGCATAACCATGCATTGTCATGAAAATGCTCCTCCTTTACATATGTAATCCTGTTTCTATTTTACTTTTCCCCCTAGGGGATCCGGCATGTTTCATTTTTTGTTCACAATAATGATTCCATGTCCAGCATGCACTAGGAATTGCACACGAGTGACTCCAAAAGAAACAATATGCTATGCTATTCTATGTTTGAAAGCCATCAAAGAAAAAGAAAAGGGCGGCGTGAGAGAAAAAAGAAGATTCGGTAAACAAGCAAATTTAATTTATTGGTAGGAAAAAAGGTTAAAAAACTCAGTTTTTCTTCCACCATGACAGTTTTGACAGCGCCCCTGCAGCCAGGGCATTAGAGAATGGACCCCTGAACCAATCAGTCAATTTGCTAAAAAAAGATATTTTTACCACAGAAAAATTCACCAAGCTTTTAGCCGGATTATGTCAGATCTCTCCTTATCGGCAACAGTCATTTGACTATTCTGAAAGTATATGCTGGCTTCTCCTCTGCAGAGTTTAGTAGCATGGGACGTCAGCTCCATAGCACGCATCCTTGACCCACAGGACAGGCAGAGCTCAGCGTGTCACTGCGTCAGCCAGCAGCGTCCATCTGTTAGGGCTTCTCTAGATCGCAAAATTGAGAGTATAAATTCAGGCGTTCACACACTGTAGCGTCTGTAACAATTTCGTTTGTATTTGTGAAATATTATCCAAATATTGATAAATTATACTCAAAAGATTCGTCTCACAAAGTACAATAAAAATGTGCAATTAGTTTTTAATTTCATCTATATTTAATACTCCATACATGTACCAAAGTTTGATGTGACAGAGAATCTTCTTTTTGCATGTCAAAGTTAGGAGTTTCAATGTGCATGATGGGCCTCACCTTTTTTGTCAGGGACGTAGCAGCAGCTCCATGTGCCAAGCCAAGCAGGTTGCCTTTTTGCAGTTCAGCATGTCGGAGGAAAAGCACGTTGGGCACGGCCTGAGAGATAGGAAGAGAGAGAGGGCTAACGTGCACAGACTGCTGGAGAAGTTCACGGGTATACTTTAAATAGTATTCACGGGTATACTTTAAATAGCATGTGTGGTTTGAATGGCAAGCATCAATATTTGGACAAAAAGGAGATTTGAACTAGCAATTAACAAAAGAAAGCCACTCTTGTCGGCAAACGCTGCGTATAGGGGCTGTGTGATGGGTGTGTACAAGCTCAAAAGGGGTGTGCATGGCAGCTGTTATTAAATAGAATACATGCTTATATATATTGTTATGTTATTAAATAGAGACGTATTTTATTCTTTTATTTATATTTCTTACAAACAGAGTAAAACAGTGACGTTTACATGTATGCACAATACACTCATCTTAATGAACATATGCACACACCCTATATCTATGAACATTTTCCAAATGTTACACCTCTATCATCTGATACGAAATGCTTCATCATACAGATCTATTGGAGCGGTCTTCATAGTGGTTTGGTTTGAGAAGTTTAGATAAAACTGAATAACCTAGGACCACTAGAGGCACGCTATCAACGAGGAACACTACCCCTTATTTGAATGGTTGGACCTAGATACATTACATGTGCATCTCTTCGTGATCTCGTGCCTACCGCAGTGAGCCTCTTCTCAACAATTATCTCGAGGGTGTGGACTTGACTCTCCCTTAGTGCACAGGCTGCTGGGGAAGTTCACGGGTATACATAGTATGTGTGGCTTGTTTTGAATGACAAGCATCAATATTTGGACAAAAAGAAGGAGATTGAACTAGGAATTAACAAAAGAAGACACTCTTGTCGGCAAGCGCTGCGTGGAGCTGTGTGATGGTGTGTACAAGCTCAAATGGGGTGTGCATGGCAGCTGTTATTAAATACTAGTAGAATACATGCTTCTATTTTTATGTTATTAAATAGAGATGTATTTTATTCTTTTATTTATATTTTTTAGAAACAGAGTAAAACACTAAAGTTTACATATATGCACGATATACTCATCTTTATGAACATATGCGCACACATTATATCTACGAACATCTTCAAAATGTTACACCTATATATCATCTGATACGAAATGCATCATCATACTCTATATGTCCCAAAATAGAAATCATTCTTGCTTCCGAAGAAGTCAACTTTTTTACACTTTGACCAATTATATTAAAAGAATATTAATATTTATAAAACATAATTAGTATCATTAGATAGATTGTTGAATATACTTTCATAATAAACTTATTTGGAGATATAAATATTTTACGTATTTTTTACAAACCTAGTCAATGTTGAGAAAATTTGACTTATATGTTTCTCATAACATCTTTCGTTTCGGGATGGAGGGAGTACAGATCTGTTGGAGCGGTCTTCAAAGTGGTTTAGGCCTTGTTCGGTTGCACATCAAAGTTCCAAGTTTTTTTACTCTCTCTCCATCACATCAATCTTTTGACCTATGCATGAAGCGGTAAATATAGGTAAAAAAAGTAAATTGCACAGTTTACTTGTACATCACGAGACGAATCTTGTTTGAAAAATTTGGATTAAAATGACTGAGCTAGGACCACTAAAGTCCATACCCCTTATCTGAATGGTTGGACCTAGATACATCACATGTGCGTCTCCTCCTGATCTCGTGCCTACCGCAGGGAGCCTCCTCTCAACAATTATCTCGTGGGCATGGACTTTTCCCTCCCTTAGTGCATCTATAACAATCTTGTACAATCGTATGAGTGTCATGCCAGATAATATTTTAACGACAAGAGATATATAATTTTTTCTTCCATTGCAATACATGGATATATTTTTTTGCTCTATTTTCATAGTGTGTGTGTGTGTGTGTGTGTGTGTGTGTGTGTGTGTGTGTGTGTGTGTGTGTGTGTGTATATATATATATATATATATATATATATATATATATATATATATATATATATATATATATATATATATATATATATATATATATATATATATATATGCTATCCTATACGGCTATACCAGATGTAGAATAGTTACTGTTCTACACCAAGACACAATCAACCCACTCGTCCAGACTCCAACCCGACAAAAGCTAATAAAACTGCCCGCCCCGCACCCCTCGCGCCAGGCCCTGTCCCGCGCGGAGCGCGCTCCGCGCGCCCTCCGTACCGGACCCCTCCCCACGCGCCCGCACCGGCTCATGCAGTGCATGCATCTCGAGGGTGTGGACTGGACTTGCATCTATAACAATCTTGCACAATCATACGCATCAACACCTATATGTGTCATGCCAGATAATATTTCAAACGACAAGAGCTATATACTAGCTTTATTTCCACTCTATATAAATATATACCTAATATTAAAGAGCAAAACATTTTCCATCCAGCTTTTTTATTCTTAAAATACCCTTATTTTGGTCCGTCCAAATGTCTTTTTTTCTTGTTTTTTGTTTCTTGCTTTTCCTCTTTTAGTTTTGTTTTCATCCTTCCATAAAATCTTTTCTGTTTTTGCTTTCTGATTTTTTTCTCATCCATCCGTACGGTGCCTGCTCCATCTATTATTATTTTCTATATTAGCAAATGTATCTATGTGTTACAATGAAACCTGGTATATTTTTGAATCAGACTTTGTACTATTGCTAGACGTAATTTGTTGTAATATGGGTCGTGAGTCACTGAGTCCACACATACGAGACATAAAAGACACAAAGACATTTTGAGAAGTAAAAATAGATGGATGGAAACACACTTCTTATGCTCAAATAGAGAATTCCGCAAACCCACAAAATATACCGTTGTAGCTAGGAATGATAAATCTCGATGTTTACCGCAACCTAGTACCAAATAGTGTAGAGGGGTAATTGAATAGTGATAGCAAAGTAGATCGAGAATAACTTAGTAAGGTATAGCTAGGTGGGAGGACAACGAGAGAGTATAAGGTCCCTATGATTCTAACTCTATTTCTATGGTTTACCTTAATCACACAATTGTAACATAAAGACTGAGTACCTTCGTGGGGGAGTTCCCTCCCTCAAGCTTGTCTCTTTCATGGTCCAGGTGGTGGTGGGTAGACATCTTGTTGTGCCCAATATGCCGTCCATTGGCGCGCGTTCTCTTGTGGGATGGCAAGAAGAAGTTGGTGGTTTTGCTCGATGCCGTCTCGTATGGCTTCTTGTTCAATGCGGATCTCACCAAGTTGATTGGTGAGTTGGTTCACGTCATGCCGCAAGCCACGATATTCCCTCTCTTGTGAAGACGAGAAGGAAAACCACACACTTTGAGTGCGTGATGGAGGTGGCAGAGGCATCCTGCTCGAGCTCCTGATTTGCATGGAGCTAGATGTCTCCTCCTGATCATCATCATCATCGTCGTCATGTGAAAGTGCCGCCTTGCTCAAATTGTGTAGCCTGTGTCCTGCTCCTTGTCACTCGTTGTCCAGTACTTGTTCCTGCAAAACTTCTTGCCCAGCTACTTTTTTTTTTTTGAAGGATCTGGAGGGACCGTAGTACCTACTACAGTGATTATATTAAAAAGGCAACAACAGAACTTACAGGGGATTACGAAAGGAGAGGGGGAAAGGGAAAGGAAAAAAAAAGAGGGTCCTTCAAAGGTTAGTAGGCGTATTCTATACAGCTGAAGTCTCACAAGGGAGTGGGACTTTAGCTGCATGGCCACGATAAATCATGTCCACAGAACCTCTCGAACCCTTCTTAAGCATGTGAGCTTGTATAAAATATTCTTCTGTTATCATGCTTCGAGGCGTAGTAATATATTGCACAGAGTTATTTCGTAAACACAAAGAGTCGGCAAGTCTAGTGATTATATGGACGTGAATTCGATAGGTCCAACTCTTTGAGAAGCACCTTGCCAATGAGCAACCATAGTTTTCACAGGAGAGACACAGATTTTGTGAACCATCGCATATAGCAATCTTAAATCAACATTTCTCAAGGGTCTTATGTCGGCACGAGAAAATAAGTTACTCCTATCCAACGATGAAGGAAAGCACATGGTATTAGGGTTGTAGATCTCATCAGTTCATGGTTAAAAAGAAAAGAAAAGAAAGAAAAAGAAGAAAAGAAAATATTCAATTTATCAAACACATGATGTGCAAACCTTAGCTCATGGTAAAAGAGAAACGAAAAGAAAGAAAAAGAACAAATTAAGCCTCACACGAAATGATATTCATTTTAGTTCACAAAAAAAAAGAAATGATATTCATTTTAAGCTTTTAAACATATTAATTAAATGAATTATGTACATAGCATGTGAATAAAAGTCAACCATGTGACCATTACACCCTAATTAAGTTCTAAACAACTTTCCTTAAGGTTTCATGTTTGAGTTATATAAGGAGAACGATGAAAACTATGAAATACCTAAGTTGGCACATATTATCTCATAGATTTTTTGAGGAGCAATTTAAATGATTATTTTATTAAACACTTCAGGATATATCAATATAAAAGTTGTTATATAAGTTATGAACTTGACAGCAGTACAAATCTTTGGTGAGTAAATATTGATTCGATAGTTTAATTGGGGCACCAAAGTTTGGATAAAATATAAAGAGTTTGCTGACATTGCTACATTGACGAGCCACGTTCTCGCGTTTATCCTAAACAACTCGTGTTGGTTCCTTAACCAAAAACACACTTTAAACATAGTACAAGAGCTTTCGATGGTTATCGGGAATGTTTAAATTAGTTTTGATCACCTAAGTTAATTACAAACAGTGATACTTTAATCATGTTTAGACAAACCTATGTTTAGACACCATTATCTCCTAACCTGTAACCTGAAACACCCTCTTAATAGAAGTTGTAGTGTCATGGTCGGGCGCACGTATTCTAGACGCCGACGGGCCCGTGACGTGCGCCGCAAGGCCGAACGCGCAGCACGCGCGGTGGGCGACTAGGAGGGTGCCCAGGACGCGGTCACCACAGGTAGAAATAGCTTTCTATTATTAGTTCCTAAATTAGAGGAGTTTGTGGCTCCAGTTAATTGAGGCCAAAGGCCATATATATTTGTAACAGACTCTCGGTAAAGGTTAAGCAATACAATATCAATCTAATCTCCCTCTCCCCTTCAACTAAGCCTGCGGCTAGGGTTTAACCCCGCCGGAGAAGACGACGGACCGAAGCTACGAGTTGCATAGCCGAGGGCCAGCTATCCGAGGGTTCGACGCCCTTGACAACCTGGTATCACGTTCCCGGCGATCCACGCCGTCCCGATCATCACCACCACCACCTCCAGCCGCCGCGCCGCCACCATCAACCTCGTCATCCGCCAAGTCGTGTGCAGCCGACATGGGAGACGCCGCTGACCTCAAGGCCACCGTGGAGTCCCTCACCAACGCCATGAAGACACTGCAGGCCACGGTCGAGGCTAACGCCAAGGCCATCGCCTCCCTCACCTCGGACTGGACGTCGTCCTCCGAAACCAAATCGGGCTCCGGCGAGCACCAACAGGACCGTCCACCAAAGTTCCAGAAGATGGATTTTCCCCGGTATGATGGCAAGACCGATCCCCTCATCTTCATCAACCACTGTGAATCTTACTTCCACCAGCAGTGGATCATGGAGAAGGAGAAGGTCTGGATAGCCTCCTACAATCTCGAGGCTGGAACACAGATGTGGTACATACAGATCCAAATGGATGAGGGCACGCCGTCGTGGCGCCGGTTTGCTGAACCTGCGCTGTGGTCCTCCTCTCCGAGCGACTCCTCTCTTTGAACTTGCAGATTGCCGTCGCACGAGCACCATCGCGGAGTACCAGGACCGCTTCCAGGCGTTTCTTCCACGCACCGACCCCCTCGACGAGGCGCAAAGGGTGCACCTGTTATGGGTGGTCTCATTCCACCTCTCAGCCTCGACGTTTAGGTCCACAATCCGCAATCCCTGGCGGCGGCTATGAGCCTGGCGTGCCAGTTGGAGCTCCAGGAGCAGTACACACCCGCGCCTGCCAAGCCAGCGGCCCTAGGTCTGCTGCCGGCTCCTGCACCACACCTAGCCCTCCCTGCACCCCCGCTTGCTAAGGCGGACATCGCCAGGGCCGAGGTGGACAGCAGGCGGCCCGTAAAGCGCCTGTCCCTCACAGAGCAGGAAGAGCGCCGCCGGCTGGGCCTCTTCTTCAACTGCAACGACAAGTACTCGCGGGGGCACAGCCGCGTCTGCAAGCGGATTTTCTTCATCAATGGTGGTGTGGACATCGCCTCCGCCGATGACACCACTATTGACGGTCGTTAAGTGTCAATTTTTACCGTCAACTAAACATGAGAAAGGACTAAAATATGTTCACCAACTAGATATAGGGGTTATACTGATAGAATTCCACGAGTTTTGGTGAATGTCTGTTTCTGCAGGGTGTCAGCTGAAAATACCCAAGGAAGGCCCACATGTCGGGTTTACATAGAGATAATCGGGAACCGGTGAAAATTCATGTCTGAAGGTTCGAGAAGGCTCGGACCAAACGGGAGCCCGAACGGGCTCGGTGGAGAGTCGGCCGACTCCCCCTTGGGCGACGGCGGCCATCTCGGCCAATCGCCGCGCCTCGCGGATCCCTGTTCCACCGCCTTTGAGGATGAATAATAATCGTCCGTTTAGGTCGGTTTGATCCGAGGGCATGGTGCATCCTAGAGGGCTATATAAACAAGGCCCCGGCCCCCGGAGGAGGCATCCCTTAAACCCTAATTCATTATCTCCCAGCGGGATCGAGTTGCGAGGCGTCCCTTGAATGGATGACTTCTCTTCTCTAGAGAATTAGAGCTAGACATTCCAATGTAGTAGATTAGATCTAGATAAGAGTTAGGGAGAGCGGAGCTACGCTCCGATTCGAGAAGTCTTCGTGAGATTTGGTATGTCTTTGTATCTACTCTTTGTAAGACTTATGCTTTAATATATTTATCTTCTCTATTTACTTTCATGCCTATCTTGTGATTGTTAGTATAGTAGTTATGCTTTAGTATGGGATCTTCGCTCATCGAGTGCTCTAGTTTTCATGAGATTAGAGTAGTAATTAATAGTGTAGACATGGTGTCTAGACTAGAGGTTACCTGAGATTGCACCCAATCCTACGGATTGTTGTGGTAGCCCTAGGATCGTGACAGTCCTGATGGCCGTCGTATTCCACCTCGTTCGGGTTGGTGTTTGTAGGACCGTAGTCGGAGCTTCCTAGCCCCCTTCTCATCCATTTCTGTGGCTAGTGTTCTGATGTCCCGAAGTGCTATTGTATGATTGCTATATCTAACCATCCCCTGTTATCATAGAACCAGAGTAATAGAGAAGTATATAGGAACCTTAATCTCTCCCGTTGTCCTCTCAATCTAGCTAGCTACTCATTTATCATAGAATTCTCATGTGTGCTTTATTATTTATATTAACTTACATATATATATCATTTACCCCTGCTTTAGTCTAGTTGGTTTACTAAGTTAGTAGATACATGATGGTGAGTTATCGATTCTTTAACCCTTGCTTCCCCGTGGTAAAATATAAATAACGATACTGGATACTCCCGGTAAAATGCTACAATGGTAAATTCGTGCACTTGCGGAATCATTCATATTTTAGTTGCACTTAATTTATACCAACAAGCATTTTTGGCGCCGTTGCGGGAAGCAATCGGTGTTAAGTTTTTGATAGTGATCTTGATGTCCGCTAATTTAGTGTATCACTAGCTTTAGTAGGATTACCCCTTGTTACCGTTGAGTTGTAGAATAGACAGACAAAAGATGTCACGTTTCGACCTTCCGACAAGTTTCCACAAGACAATGAAGAGCCCAGGGTCCCCCAACATTCAACATTCATCAACATTGGAACCCCGCCACCTCACAGAATGTACAAAAGGTCGTTGTCACAAGAATTTCAAATCACTTCACAAGTGACGAACATGACGCCGCACCGCTCACAAATTTCATCATGTGAGTGATGGTAAGTATGATCAAGAAAGGTGAGATAGTCTTGCTCGTGGACTTTAAAATTGATGAGTAGTTATCTTTTTGAATTCTTGCACCCCACCGCATGTTTACTTTTAACAATTCAGCATTCACTCCGTTTAGCTTATTTATGTTTGCTCATCCATTGCATGTTTAGTTTCTTGCATGCATTCACATCGCTTTGCATCTAAAAAATAATAATAAAAAAAATGTTTTTATATATATATATATATATTTCCTCACCATGATCATGCTCTTGTCATCTCCATTTGAGTAAATCTCTATAGTGCTTTCATGTCACCTTTGTTTGCTATAGTATGTTTTGGTTTGGAAGTACTTCTAAGGGTATTTCCAAAGGCTTTTTAAATTAAGCATGGTGCTTAGGTTAAATTGTCTTCCTTGACCAAATTAAGACATGGAGTCCAGTTTGGTTATTGAACTAAAAATGTGCTTTGGTAGATATTGGTTATTTTGTTGGACTAACCCCGCAGAAAACTCTCAAATCCAATTTGGGTAAGTCAAGAGATGAACTCACTTCATAGATGAAGCCAGGCATATGATGAATTCCAACAACTTCGCATAAAAGACACAACTCATTCATCGTCCAAGGAAGAATTGAAAGAATCCATGATGTGCCTATCCATGGTTTGTCACGAACCCGGCCAAATCACCACTTCGATGGAACAAAGGAGAAGACAAGAGTTCCACAAGAAGGATCATCATTTGAACTTACTCAAAGAAGTGGATGAACAAGGCGACAAGCTATGAGCAACATTGAAGACAACATAGCATTGGGCCCAAAACTGAGCTAGGATGCCAATGAGGAGTATGGTGTAACTCAGCTCATTTTGGCCAATCAAAGACCCCCTCGTTGTTCTTGAAGACACCATCTTAACACGTCGCGGCAAGGACAAGGATGGCATGATAAGCATACATCCTTGTGTCAACCAATCATCATCAAGGGTTGACTACCGACCAAACCCAAGAAGACCGGAACAACCACATTTGCAAGATGATGTCTCTAAGCCATTGGAGATGAAGACCCTTCCTTGATCATCAAGACGATGGCGTATCATTAATTGCAACTCTTCGCCATGCCGCTAAAAGACAAAGACCATCAAGGAAGAACTCGAGTCTACATCTCCAATGAACATCAATGCGTCAACCAAGACTCAACGAAAATCAAGAATGGTCGACGAAAGAAGATCATGCAACTGTCGTACGCTCATCCTAGATTGGACAAGACAAACAAAGGCGGGATGCAAAGGGAGAGATCTTTGCTCAACGGACCTATAGTAAATAAATCCCTCTCAAACAAATGAAGGCTTAAGAACGAGAGGACAAACAATGTCTAAGGACATAGAGTACAACACACTCGAGGATGACTCAACACTCATATTTGGTTTCACGTGGCGAGCGACAAAAAGGTCAAGCTTAGGAAGGAAGGCCGATGACTCTTCAAACAATGATCCAAAGAATGCTCTTCCTCTTTTCAAGCCCCCGCTGCTCCGCACGTTGAGAAGAAACAATGAGTGGAGCACAAGGTCTAGGCATAAAAAAAAAAAAGAAGGAGTGAAATTTTAGAAGACAAGATGCTCAAGGAGAGAGGTCAATCAAGCAAGGTAAACTCCAAGAAGACCACTAGAAGCATCTACTCTTCATCACAAATTCTCAAGGTCTCTACCATCGGGATCAAACGATGCACCCAAGGAATGAACATGACAAGAGATCCTGATTGGAGGACTTAAATCACTCGAACCCTCGCAAAGGGGTAACTTGGTATTTATCAGCATTTCCTTTCACAAAGATTGTATTTTCCTTTAAGCATATTTATTTTCCCTACATGCATCTTAATTGCATCTTCGCTTTACTATCTCGCACTAGAAAAAAGAAAATAAAGATTTCTGCATTTTTGCATCCATCGAAAACTACTAAGCCCCATGTGAATAATCATTCATTGTGGTGGCATAAAAATAATTTTTCAGCATATCTATTTTCTCTCAGTTTGCATCCTTTATTATAAAAAGATAAAAATATTTCTTGTGATCCCGTTAGAAGACATTTGAGTTAAGGTAGTTCTAGACTGACCAAGGCTTAGAGTTTTTATCACTAATGCTTAATCGGTTCCTCCACAAGCTTTGTTGTCTCTGCTTGAGCTTCCGCGAACATAAAGGATCGAGAAGAGCTAACAGGGTATTTAAGGATGTCCAGTCTCCCGCTCTGAGTCTTTTGTCCCAACATTCAAATGTCACCTCCAACGGAACTATCTATGACACTCCCGGAGGACTAGAACGTCTTCATCGCTCGTCGACAACAACCAGGATACGTTAACATCCAGCTTGGGGGAGAGCATCCCCGTGTATCAAGCTAAGTCTTCCTACTTGTCTATTCATTCATAGAGCTTGCTTTGTTAAAACAACTAAAAAAGATGCATAACTATAGAAACCCCTTGAAAGATTTCTTTCTACTTTTGGAGAGTTCTTGTAGTCTGTCTTAAAAGTGATCCCTAGAATAAACTCTACATGGAGATGATGAATAGTTGCTCCGCCGTAATTCCTTTCAAGTATCTAGTTTTCAACCTTGCACTCTCCCGAGTTTTGGATACAACGTTTAGATTTGAGATTTTCTCTCAACCCGAAACTTGTGGGTAGCAAACACTTGATCTAAGTCTAGGTGGTTGACGGTATGATATGGGAAGGTTTTGAGTCTGCTCGTCCATCTTGTTCCTAGAGATACTAGAGTTCTGGAGAATTTATCTTTGAAAATCTTAAATTATTGCATGATGAGTTCCTTTATGACGAGAGTTCAAATTCCTACCACACCATATATTCATGCTTACTAGATTAGGAAAACCCATCTATTTATATAGATCATTATGTAGGCATTGAGTGTAGTCTTTATAAGCATTGAGTGTGGTTATGCTATGGACCCATAAGGAATCGCATGCGGTTAAAGTCAATGCTATGTGCTCTCCATCCATTGATCTATGCTACTGTCCGCGTAAGCATGCACCCATCTTATAACTACTACATTCATTCGTGCTACTTCATCCCTAGAAGTACCACCCACATATAGATCCACATCCACCACATATTGTGCTATCTCTACCCCGGAGATACGCACCTTATGTCGCTCCTATCCCGGGAGTACGCATTCCCATTTATTGTCTTGTCTCTACCCACGGAGATACGCATATGCTACTCCTACCCCGGAGTACGCATCCATCCATCCATCCATCCATTCATCCATCTATCCACATATACATATACAACTCATTTCATTCCATCCAGAAAAGGTTTTACTCCTATCACCGGGAGTAAACATCTAGAAATAATCATCGCCATTCCATTTGTCTACATAAAAGCTCCAGTCATTATCATTTCAAGTTATACACTCCCTAAGTTGCTAAAGTTTTATTTTCGGAGGATTGGTTGCTCTAAAAAAAAGAAGAAGAAGAAGAAAAAAAAAAAAAAAAAGAGAAAAGAAAGAAAAGAAAAGAGTAGCCAAGTCCTTCCTTTCAAGAAGTTTCAAGGTTTCCGAATAAAGGGAGTCATGTTATCCCCAAAGGAGCAAGCGTAGAAGTAGATGTTCTCCAAGTGATCACCCCTCATAATCATTTCCTTATCATTATCATCTTATCATCCATCCCATTTCCTCATTCACATGCACATATGACTTTATTATTATTTTAGTTCCTATTGAATCCATGGTTTAACCTGTGCAATATATGCAAAGTGAGTTTGAGTGTCTCCCCACCTATGAGCTCCACATAAGCCTATTAGAAAGTAGGGTGAGAGAGAAGGCATTTTTCCACTATGCCTTAGTTCCACAAATATCACATATTCTCGAGAGAAGAGAGAAGGCATACACTACTCATGCCTTGGAGAGGATCCAAAAATACCACAAATGAGAGACACGAAAGGTTCATACAAGGAACTACGAGTTTTATTTGAAAATCTTGCAAAAACTCGGAATAATAGTTGATCAAAGAGCGAGAAACATAGCGCTTGACTTGACCGTTACGTCTTTCAACTGCTCAAGACCCAAGTGATCGGTTACAAGCCCCATGGTGAAAGGTAATATGAGTAAGTTTTGAGTCGAATAGTTCACTCTAATTCTAGGAGAGTTCTTGTTTGAACGCATGTGTGCTTTTGATGCGTGAAAGCATAGTAGCAACTCCCGATCCATACGAGTTTATCTTTGCTCGGGACGAGCAAAAGGTAAGCTTGGGGAGTTATTGACGGCCGTTAAGTGTCAATTTTTACCGTCAACTAAACATGAGAAAGGACTAAAATATGTTCACCAACTAGATATAGGGGTTATACCGGACTTCCACGAGTTTTGGTGAATGTCCGTTTCGGTGTCACCGAAAATACCCGACTTCTAATAATCTCCAATATCGAAGTGAACTAAATTATAATAGATACTAATATTGAATAAAAGGATAGGTTAAGTGAAGAAAGTTAAATAAGAATGGTGTACGCAACAAGTAGTTATTTTGCTTTATCAAATTTTTAATTACAAAATTATTACAAAAGTAGA